>JAZGLO010006697.1:1050011-1182511 GCA_036873155.1 Biomphalaria sudanica
ATTTTATTGATTGCATTTTTTTTTTTTTATCGCTACTCGCACCAGCAACTTTTGTTTATACAGAAATCAGATTTTTAAAAAAATCTTTTGTTTCTCCAAATTTTCAGACCATCCAAAATGTAAAACTCTGCATGTTGATCTAGATCTATATATAGATTTTTGTAGAGTCTATGCTAGACAAACGTTAGTGTAGTCGTCTTCAATAGTAGATCTATATCCTACTATTACTATATTATTCTATATGTGCTATGGCTATGGCTATGGTCTACTCTATTGTCAGTATTGTTATCAAGATATCTTTATCTAGACTATAGACCTAGGTACACTACCAGCTTTGGTGTCTTTAGAATAGATGATTAGATCTAGTCTTCTAGTAATAGTAATAATAGTATACATTGGTAAAATTGGTTTTGAGTAACGGCAAGAATTAGATCTAAGTTCTAACTCAATTAGTCAATATAATGAATATTGGGTAATACTTGTCTGTGTCTCGGCGACTCTCGGTAGTGAAGTGACGGTAGTACAGTTGAAGTACAGTGGAACTTTTACTTAGTCACTACTACTAATCTAGTGAGGAGTGGCGTAGTTACCGTCGTAGTCATGGCCTTGATAATCAAAAAATATGATTATGATGTAGATATAAGTATAAGGGAGATGGTTGTAACATTACAAGAACTGCTTGGAATAAGTACTAATGAAGAGCCTAAAAATGTTTGTAAAATGTTTTACATGTTTCGGATGTTCCTTCATAGTTGAAGATAGTTTACTTCCTAGTCCAAACCTCCCGCAGGACGACGGGGGATGGGAGCGGGCAGGGTTTGAACCTTCGACCGTCGATAAATCCGAACGACAGTCCAGCGCGCAAACCGCACGACCAAGCAGCCTAACGTAGCCTAAAGTTCAATGAATTTATAAAAGCCAAAAAGGATATTCATTCTTCTGGTTTCAAAAAGATTTTACCATATATTATTTTCAACATTTATTGCCATAAATGCATAAAAGCTCTAATTGTTATTACAACTTTATATCTGATGGAAAAATGTTTCGGCACTGTGCCAATCTTCTGATTACAATAAAAAAGAAATAACTAGATCTAGACATCATTTTAATGTATTAAAAATAACTCATTTTAAGCACAATATCAAAATTTTATTATCAAATCATCAGGATCATCCATCTTACTCCCAAGCCCAAGCGTTTATTGTTTTGTTAGGTGATTTAATGTAATACATATATTTATTTTTTTTTCCTGCCATTAAATTTCATTTATAAATATATAAAACTTAACATGTTTGTGTAGAAAAGAATAAAAAAAAACGTACAAGAAGTTGGTGAATTTGTAAAAAGAAAAACAAAATGCAATGTGGCAAGACTTAAAAGTTTGGGAACCACTGATCTAGCTGCCATAAGTTTGTAAAAACTTTTATAATCCAGACAGGCAGACAAGAAAACTGCAACTGATGTTAGTGCATACTCAAGTAGTGGCTTTGGAACGTAGCGTAGTACAGGTATCCACTCATAAGATTTATTTGTATTATATATAACTAGATCTACATAAGTTTAGATCTACAATATTTAAAGCATAGCAAAAGTATACTATAAATATAGAACTAATTTTAAAACAAGTTTACAAAGACAGTTTGTGTTTCCACACAAACTCAAAATCGGCCCCCAAAGTGGTCCATCCAGGCAGGTAAAAAGGCAGGTTTCAATATTTTCAGAATGAAATTCTATCAAATGCAAATGACAGATAAGAATGGAGAAAGAAGGTTGACAGATCTTGTGTGGCTCTCCAACAGTCCAGCAAATTAGATGTGAATCTGGCCTAACCAATGTCTTATTCAGAGTCTCAAGAAAAAAAAATTTCAGTAAAAAAAAAAAATTTAAAAATCCTTCCTAGTTTAGTTTTCCATGACTATGGAGCAACTCGGCAGCTTGTGCGATAATATTAACCAACTACTTATTAATTGTTGTTTTAAATTATGTTCCACTTATATGTATACTAAATAGATTTTTCTCTTTAAAAAAAATATTTTTTTTTGTAAATTTAGTACTTAATATGACAGAATTTACTTAACTTAGCAATACAATCTAAAAAAAAATATTTTTTGACAAAAATGTGCTTCAAAAATGGTAAATAGTCATCTCCCATACTAAAAAGCCTCCCAACTTTGTTACTATTAATAGTAAACTGCTTGCATTATTGATTTTAAAAATTAAATTTTTCGCTTTCAGAAAAGAAAAAAGTTGCCATTGCATCAGAACTTTGAATAGTCTAAAATATTATGATGTCAAATTTTCACTTCTTTTCTTTGGGGGGGGGGGGGGGGGGGGGCCGCTAAAACAAATTGTTTTAATTTACTACGCTCAATAATGTATAATTAAGTGAGATATATCTAGATATGAATGTGAATGAATCTAATCTAGTACAAAAAATATTTATTACAGGAGCCTGTTTCATTGAATAGATGAGATATCTAGATAATTTCAGCAGTTATCAGTAGTCTTATTCATCATAGACTCTTTAGATGGGCAATAAAAACAGTAGCAATAAACATGATAAAACTACTAAGACTAATGGTGCAACCAATACAGGTAATAAATAGAAGCAGCTTCTAGATCTTTATTAATTCTAGATTTAAACAAGAGTAGAATAATTATAAATTATTCTAAATTAATTATTGTAATATTTTAAACTAGTGATTCGAAAACAATGATGGGATGAATTAATAACAAAATTCAATTTATCTGGCAATATGATGCTAATTTCGAATTTCTGGAGTTTTAGGGCCCCCCTTAGTCCACCCAACTCTAATGACTTAAAGTAAATGCGGTCATTGTGCTGGTCACATGTCACTCTGCTTGATAACCATTGACCAAAGAAACAGATGACCTTAACATCATATACCCTATAGATCGCAAGGTCTCAACGGGGAACTTTACTTTGATGCTGAAACAAAAGAAAGGTTATATCAGCATTCTGTGCATCTAAGCTTTTAATACATTAATGTATGATTAATTTATTATTAAGAGTAGTGGATTTTTTATTATTTTATTTCTGTCCTGTAGTAAGCAAGTACACCTTTGTCAAATGTTGCATTGTTCTTCAAGTTGCTAAAGGTTGACCTCTAATTTTAACTTCTGCCGAATTCGTTTTCAATTCTGCTTAAAAGACCATCTATTTCATATCATTTATATTAAGTGTCATAAAAATAAAAAGCTTGCTTGTTTGTTTTATATTTAGATATAGCCTTGCGCCTTTTTATATCAAATATTATTATACCGGTATGTTAAGATGTAGATTTATAGATATTTCAAAGTACCATTTTATGTTGTTTTAAATGCCTGCAGATGAAAAAAAAAATGTGCACCAAAATATCATGCTCCAACAAACTTTAAAGGCTGAATTCTTACAAAAAATTATATAAAATTTGTTTAAAATTTCCAAAAATAATCTTAAAAAAAATGTCACATAAAAAAAAAACATAAAACATTTTTTTGGTTCAGGCTCGACTTGACTTGTAAGTATCAAATATTCCTTTAGAAATTAAGATTATTAGGTCTTAACCCATATTTTTTTCAGGACCGCAGGGTTCAAACCAGGGATTTTACAGTGCATACCACATGACCAGGCAAAAGAAAAAAGCTTTAGCCTAGCCTCATCAGGAAATGGCATTTTATATACAAAATATAATAAATTGTTAAAAGACACTTGAAACTAAGATATTAAAATTAAATCATTAATTAAGGGTATACATTTATTTCTTCATTATTGTTTTTACCAATTACAACAAAAAATATCTCTTCCTTCAGATTCCTGTCAAAATGAAGCATCTGCTTATATTTCCATTAAAGTGATGTATGAATTGCCAGGTGGCACTACTGAAATGTCAAATTTCGATGTAGCTTCGACAATGAACGTAGGTTATTTTCAACTATTTTTTAATATGCTGTTTACTCTTCAGGAAACCTTAGCTCTTAATAAAATACATGTGGCAAAATTCTAGGTTATAAAATAGGAATTTTAAAAACAATAAATGACCTACTTGACTAATACGCTATTATTGTAAAATCTTGAGTCTTTCAGCATTAGTTTTTTTTTTACAAGCATTAAAATTTTTTATGTTCATATGTCTAGATGGAGGTGTAGTGGTAAAGTACTTTGCTTCTAAACCAGAGGTCCCAGGTTCAAATCCTGGCGAAGACTGGGATTTTTAATTTTGGGATCTTTTGGGGGCCTGAGTCCACCCAGCTCTTATTAGCTAACATTAGCTATAGGTGTTTGGTTGGTTGTTTTGTGGGCCGCAGAAACAGATGATCTTTACATCATCTGCCCTATAGACCGCAAGGTCTGAAAGGAGAACTTTACTTCACTATATGTCTTGATAACAAACTTCTTGAAGTGTTTCAATGGCATTGTACTATTTCTACAATGAGTATCATCTGTCTCTTGAATTCTATCACAGGGGTAATTTGACAGTTAAAGTAACTAAATCTCTCCATTCTTCCTGGTCAGCAGCTTTTCTTAGCATAATATCAAGAGTGAGATCGGTCCATTCTTTCATAATGGCCCACCAGCTTTTCCATGGACAACCCTTATTTCATGCTTCCTCCACTGTACCTATTTGAAAGTGAGTCATGTCTTGCAATAGGACAAAGAAGCTCAGCTTTTGTCTCTTCACATTATTTAGAAATTTGCCAGCCAACCAGCCATTTAAAAAATAGTTTATTTTATGGGATGCAAGGTCTAGAGGCTAAGTACACTTGAACTTGGCTTTGTTTGGATACCCATGAAGGGGGCTCAAGGTTCGGCACCTAAAGACAACACAGAAAACCTTCTCCCAGATCTTCCCTCACCCTACTGGTTCACAAATGAGATTGGACCATTGCGCTCTGAGCTTGTTGTAAGCATGAAAGTAGCACTATATAAAGGCTATTTTTTGCCCCCTAGTATCTGATCCCCCAGCAGTTTTCTCTACCATTTACTCTCAAAGGGTTAAATTCATCTTTCAGACACAGCATTTAGCATTTCACTTGGAAGCTGGTATTTCTTCTTCTTCGTTCTCATTGTTATGTTTGAGTGTTCAGATGACTAGACCAATACATGAGATGAACTGCGCAGTGGTTTACTTGGAAGCTGGTATTATTCTTTCCGATCTTCCACAGTTTACTCTTAATTTACTTACGATGGCAGATGCCAAGTTCATAGGGTTTTTCTCTCTTTTAGCGCTTCAAGATCTCATGTTATGTTTGACCTTAGGTATTTAATTAAGTCATCTTCTTCTAATGTTTGGCTATTCAACTGTATGCAACTTCTCATATCCACCACTAAATAGTTTTTCACTTGATAAAAATTCAATTTTATCAATTAATATTGTTGTCAATTTTTAAAAAAATATATTATAGACCAAATTTGCTTATCAATTATTAAATAATTATCAAGTAATTGTAAAGGTGATGATTTAGGCTTGAGTTCTTCTTGGAAAATCTAATGAGATCCAAGATTATATTTCTGATTCACTTTTAGGGAAGAAGGGAAAATTTTCCAAGATGAAAGAAGATTGCAGTTTTTTTACAGCGCTAAA
The DNA here is from genome assembly GCA_036873155.1 of Biomphalaria sudanica. Lineage (NCBI taxonomy): Eukaryota > Metazoa > Mollusca > Gastropoda > Planorbidae > Biomphalaria > Biomphalaria sudanica. Next base: position 1,055,597 of record JAZGLO010006697.1, read on the forward strand.
GGTACCGGTAACAAATGTGAAGATCACAGCCTGGACTGCATAGCTATGTGAAATACTACAGTTCTCCTTAATCTTCTGTCTTGAAGTCAGGCTTATTATTACTGTTATTATTATAAATATGTAGATAAGCAGTAAAGGAGGTTGACTTAAGTTTTTTTGTGTTCAGCTTGTGTCCTTTTTCTGTGTAGATTTCCATTAGGTTTCAAACATATTTCCCGTTTTAACTCCAACTGTCTCTTCGTAAGCTATCCTGCCAGGTGTGCTTCCTAATTATCTTGTGCTTCGTTCTCATATATGTCCTATATCTGCGATGAACTGTGCAGTGGTTTCCAGATTTGGCAACTCTTCATATAGTTTCTGGGCCATGTCTTTTTTTGGGCCTCTCAATACTCTGTGAAGCTTTGCTTCCTTATTTTAGCTGGTGTCTGAACTGGGACAAAAAAAAACTGAAGATTTACTTTGAGGGTTGACAGTAAATTGAAATCCAAAAAATTATAATTTTTCCTTACGTTAAATCTGATGATGTTTTGCAGGTTGAAGATTTTGTAAATGACCTCAGCATCAAGTTTAAAATAGATCCTGAAAGTATTTTGATATTTAGACACAATGGGAAAACGCCATTACCAAGCAAGAATAATTTGAAACATTACGGCATAAAGGACGGGGATATTTTACGTGTGAAGCAGGCGAAAATAAAAAAATGATCTTTAATGACTTTTAAGACCAAAAACATTTTTAAGTTTCCATTTTTTTTAAAATACGTGTACCTTTAGCCGATTGTGACATATATGTAATTGCATAGGTGGATAACAAAGTTTTGAATCTAAATCTAGATCATTTTTCATATTTTGTAAAAGTATAATTTTAATTACTTATTTTATTATTTTATACGGTAGACAATTTGAGAATAGGATTGAGTGAAAAAAAAAATAATTGGGTACATTGAAGTGCCTGTTAACTCTGTGAATGTTTTTTTTTAAATACATTATACCTTTTTGTAAATTTATGTAAAATGTAATATGATCAATGGTAAAATAAACAACATGTCCTTTCAATTGGATCCAAATATGTATTAAAAATGCATACCAATAAAGATTTTTAATATACTTTACCTGGACTCTACATAAAATTTAAAAACTGAAACTTTTTTTTTCAATGAAGATTGTAGATATTTATATGCTAGAAAGATCAACATATATTTCATGTGGAGGAATCCATTATCTTGTTAGAGTTAGTTTTTAATTTTTTTATTGCCCATATCTTTCTTCAACCTTGTTTTTTTTTTTTTTTTTTTTTTTTTTTTTTTTTTGAAATTGTGTACCATTCATGTTATCGTAAGAGTTCTCTATATGTTCCTTTCAGAACCTAGCTTCTACCAAATGTAGTATGATATCCTATTGAAGTAAATTAATGACATTGGCCATATTTTATAATTTGAAATGAAGTGAGATGTTCACCTGTCAGAAAACTCAATCTTGTTGATGCAAATTTTTTAATTGATCAGCTAATCTCTTATACAACAGGCTGTATTGATTTTCTGTTTTATGTTTTGTCACACTGAAGGATTATTGCATACGGTACCATTGTTTATGAATGAAAATATGAATTTTTAATTTTTATTTTTTTTTTACTTTTTGCTAACATTTGATAAACTGAAAAAACTCAATTAAATAGCTACATTTTAAAAAAATATTTCTTTCTTACCTAGTGTTATTGAACTTTTTTCTTCAGCTAATCTCTTATACAACAGGCTGTATTGATTTTCTATTTTATGTTTTGTCACACTGAAGGATTATTGCATACGATACCATTGATTCATTTGTTTATGAATGAAAATATGAATTAATTTTTTTTTTTTGGTACTTTTTTGCTAACATTTGATAAACTGAAAAAACTCAATTAAATAGTTACATTTTTTTTTAAATATTTCTTTCTTACCTAGTATTATTGAACTTTTTCCTTCTCAGATTTTATATATATATAAGTGCTTTTTTGTGACGGTACACACCGGCATGTTGTACTGGTACCTTTTTAAATGTGGGGAAAAATTATTACTTTTTTTGTATTTTAATGTTTATTATTAATTTATTAGTAGTTAAATGTTAGGCAATCCATCACTGAGTACCAGCACCTATTTCTTTTACAAAACAAGGTTACGAAGACAGTTTGTGTGGAAACACTAACTCAAAATCAGCCCCTGAAGTGGTCCAACCAGGCAGGTATCAATGTTTTCAGAAAGAACATCAGTATTAAATTCTATCGAAGACCAATGACAGAGAAGAAAGGAGAAAGCAGGTTGACAGATCTTGTTTGGTGCCCCAGCATTCCAATGAATAGGTGAAAGTGAATGTGAAGTTAAATGCGAACCTGGCCTAAATGATGTCTTATAATGAATAATTGATCTAATTGTTTTGTAAAGGGTCAGTCACTTACTCAAATCCTCAAAAGAAAAAAAAAAAAAATTTCTGTAAAAAAAATCCTTTAGTTAAGTGTTCTATAGCAGTAATGTAGCACTGCAGTTCACCAGTTAAAATGAATGGCTGACTGGTCGTGCAGTTTGCGCGCTGGACTGTCGTTCGGATTTATCGATGGTTCAAATCCTGACCGCTCCCATCCCCAGTAGTCCTGCGGGAGGTTTGGACTAGGAAGTAAACTATCTTCAACTCTGAAGGAACATCTGAAACATGCAAGACATTTTACAAACAAAACATATGAAAACCTACTTATTAATTGTTAGTTTTAAATTTTATGTCCAATTTATATGCATACTAAAAAGATTTTTTTCTCAAAAAAAAAAAAAAGGTAAACATTTTTGGGGGGTAAATGTTTGATTAGTAGGAATACATATGTAAAAAAAATAAATATTTTTTAACAAAACATCTATAACCATTTGCATAAATGTGTTAAAAATATGGTATATAGCAATCTCCCTTACTAAAGAGCCATGTTTGTTACTATTAATTGTGAATAGTTGTAAAAGTGGTGTATTTTTAATGAAAAAACTGCATGCATCAGTGATTTTAAAAATTAGATTTTTTGTAGCCATTGCATCAGAACTTTAATGGACTAAAATATTATGATGTTTTTTTTCACTGTCTTTTCTAGTTTACGAGATCTAAACGGGATGGACAGATATTTCACACAAAATTAATAACGTCTTTTACCCTTTCGGGACCGCTAAAAAGCACTGTATATATATATAAAGAGAGATAGATATATATATATATATAATCCTTGTAAATACACCTTAGCTTTAAATCTTTTGACTTTCATTTTATTTTGTTATTTCTTTCATTTTAAATTACGTATTGTAATTAATTCAACTTGTCGGCATTGTGTAACTATTTGTTGTTTTTTTTTGCTTTACCAGCTTCTAAGACTTTTGGCCGGGCCTTGATGGAAAATTTGTTATGTTATAATCATTCAGAGCTATTTAAAGAGTTCAGTATCCTGAACTTGAGAAAGGATATCAAAATGATTTTTGTAAAATATCATTTCCAGTACATTAATTACTTTTATCTTTTTAACCATTTTATCACTTTTGCACAGTATTGTCAACACTTTCTTACAAAAATTGACTGGCTAAGCTTTGTATTCACTTTTTGTGTGCCAAAATTTATTTATTTTTTTAAATTCTCAACAGCAACTTTAAATGGTTAATACAATGAAAGCAATTTTTATTATAAATTCTAACTGTTAGTACTGTTTTGAGGTCTTATATTGTTGTATACAAAATTATTTTATACTGTCAACATACATTCCAATATACTTATGACCCTAACTCATTACCCCAGTTGGGGTACTGGCCAAGCACAAATCATTCTTATCTTTACAGGGTTGGAGATGTGAAGTAATTCTTTCATGCCAACCTTGATCTTGTTTTGCCCGGTGCTTCTTGCATTTGTATTTTGGGTTTTTGTCCAGTCTCTTTCACACCTCCTTTTAGGTTTCGCTTATGTTCCACACTCAAAATGTCATTGTCGCTCTATTTCAAAATATAAACTTGATTGACTCAAACCCAAAGCCTCTTTGTATTTCGCAGTGCTTTAAAAGCAATGGTTATTTGTACTGTTTTTTCTTAAATTCCTGCCAAACCAAAGTCTGTATATCCATCCAGCACAGTATATTTTAAACTACTGTCCAGTGACTATATATAAAACATGAAAAAAAAATTTAGTCTTGTGACATAAGTGCCGTTGTCTTTGACATACTGTAGTATTTATTCACAAACTATATGTATTTTGTTCTGAGAAAAAAAAAATTAAATGGTAACAGTATTATTCTAGCATGTCTTTTTTTAAATTTAAATTTGTTTTTAATACCTATATGTATGAATTTATTTATGTCAAATTTAATCACAGGAAACAACTGATCATGGTGAATTTAATGGTCTAGAAGACACTTTGGTACCGTATACAAAGAAACATCCACTACTGGGTAGTCATGATAAGATGCACAACTTAGATCAAAAGTTTTTCTTTTTCGTCTAACATTTATTACAGTACCAGTGCTATGAATCTACTGCTGAGGAAAACTTAAACTGACAGACAATGGTTATGGAATGCAGCAAAATGTGTAGAAAATTGTCAATTCATCTTGCTGATGAAAAGGGGTGTGAATTATATGCAATTATACTATTTTTAACTGGTGATTTGGTTGTATTATTACATTTTATTTACATAAAAATGAATTTTGGCGCATTAGCATCAGGATAACACCCAGAAGAAATGTTTTTTTTGCTAATAATGCTTTTTATTCTGTGATCAGAGCAACCTGCAATATTTTTTCTTTTTAATCTCTTTAATTGGTGTTGACAGTGTAAACTATTTGTATATGTGTATGAATGGTACACGACATGATGAGCACAAAAGCAACATTAAATTTTGAACCCATTTAAAACTGTCATTGGTGTTGACACTTTAATGTACCATACACATGGCATTTTTGCTAAATTCTGACACAGTAGTTTGGCTATACCATTAATTTGCATGCAAAAATGTTTATCTTGTGCCTCATTTAGTGGCCTTCAGCTTTAAAACTATTGCTACCTAGTCACCTGGACTGCCATCCAATGTTAATGATAGTCCCAGATTTGAACTCCTGACCTCATGCAGGAGGATTGGTCTAGGATCCATTTGTATTCAAATCTGAAGGAACATCCAAAAATATGTATAACATAAAACAAAGCAGCTTTCTTGATTTAATATCCTTCAGTGACAAATCTTTTTGTGTTTGGACATAATATACAATTGTTCAAAGCCCCATTATGCACACACCAGGGAATTTTATAAACCAGGAAGGAAAGTTGCCTACAACCCCCATTTTGGTACTTTTTCCTACACAATACTAATAAAGGCTAAATATTTTGTCATGCTCATGTAAATGAATAAATTGTGTTCTTTTTTTTTATATATATATATATTGTCTTGCTTGCTGTTTATGATCTGGAGTACCAACTATTAATAGTTTTAAATACACCAATGATTTTATTTAAAAATTGAAATATTTCACCATAAATTAATGGAAATTTTACAGTAACAGATGCTTCTATTTTAAACTCATTTATAGTCACTTTCAACCAGTAGATTAAAAGGTCTTACCAGAATCAATCATAAGTACACACAGACACAGATCCAAATATAAATAATAAAAAAAAGTTTGTATGGTTTCACTTTTTATTAGATAAGAAAAAACAATCTACTTTTCATCTTTTTCATCTTCTTTGTCTCCTTTGGTTGCTCTTGTGTAGATCATTTGAGAAGCATGTTTGGATATGAGACGAATCAAACCTGAAAAGGGAAAAGTTTTTTTTCTTAGTACAATCACTACCTAATATTAACTTTAAATATTAAGGTCATGTAACAGCCAGACACCCAGCCTCTAACAAGGGAAAAAAAATGTACTTAGCATTCCAATACAAGTCAATGGTTAAGTTATTAATGCATACCCATGGTCTATGCTTGAAATTTACATTCAGTATGAAACTTTTAATCATTGTATATACAAATGCATAATTCATTTACATAGAAACACTCATTAAATGGATTCTTATTACTAAAGTACTGAGTAGCTAAATTTTTAATAAATTGTTAAAATGGAACAGAACTGCTTTACTGCAGAAGAAAATCCTTTTAAAAAAATGGTTTGCAAAACTGATTGTACACAGCCCAACATAATTAACAGGACTTGAAATGGTGCATTAAATAGTATATTATATTTTAGCAAAACATGTTTTACCTTTAGAATGCAACTCTCTGAGGGCCTGCTTTGCAAGTGATCCTCTGACCTTTAACCTTTCAGAAACTACTGAAGGGGTAATAAGTTTATAGCTGGGAACTTCTTTGTACAGTTTATCATAAGTTGCCTTGTCAAAAAGGATCAAATTGTTGAGTTTATCGCGGACTTTTCCTTTGGACCACTTCTGCAAATTGAATAATAAAACAAAAAATTCACTGATAATTTTCTTTAAGAGGAAAAGCTAGGTCACATTGAAAATTGAAGTCCGGCTCCACTTTATGATGTAACAGCATGTATGTTTGTCAGATAATTTTCCAAAATTACATTAAGCCCATCAGTACCTATTGGCTGGCAAAAGATTTCAAAGGGTATAAAAAAAAAAAAGATTGAATTTTTTTCGTCATGGCAATGATCTATTTTTATCTGGGAAATAAGGTGGGGATAAAAAAAAACTAGTTAAATCACTAATTGCTAAGCAACTATTAACTTATGTCAACTATTTTGATTAGTTAATGAGCGTTAAGACTGCAGCCTACTGTGCGCTAACAAAGAACAAATAAATTTACCTTCTTTTTAGCTTTACCGCCGGAACCTTCCTTTTTAGGTTTGCCTGCAGTGGTTTTAGCAGCCTTCGCTGCTTTGGCCTCCGCCTTCTTAGCACCCTGTTAATAAAGCAAAATTTGTACAACCTTTTACTTTTGTTAAGAATGTTGATCTTTGTATAGCCAGTATAGGAGTACTAGGCAACTAAAGCATTTTACTTGGAAACTTGGTATGGGAATGTCAAGCAGCCTGCCATTACCCATATAATCATTATAGTTAGTCTACAAAGTGAAGGATTAGTATTGCACAAGATAATCTAATATACAACAGATCAGTGGGGGTTTTTTATTTTGTAAAAAAAATAAAAAAGAAGTTTAAAAAAGGTGCCGGTACTTAGATTTAGTGATGGATTGCCTAACTTTGAACTACTAGATCTAGATTATTCTAGATCTAATAAATTAATTTTAAAAAACGTTAGAATACAAGAAAAGTAACTTTTTTCCCCAAATTGAAAAAGGTGCAAGTACCCCAGAATTTAACAGTGCATACCGTCACAAAAAAGCATTGCTACTAATAATAAATACCCTTAGGTCTTAACTTAAGTAACATTAAATATTTTAATCATTTTAAATGCAATGAACAAAAAAGTGGCAGCAGAAATTCAACACTGAAGACATGAAGATAGCAAATAAAATAACTGGTTAACTGCTTTGCAACAAATTTTATTACGCCTGGGAAATCCAGACTCTGTGATTTGTCACTTTTTTTATTGTACTGACTTTTTTCTTGTTTTTGAACTTTTGGCAGTTTTTGGTCAACTTTTACTTCTTAGAGTTAGACTAGACTTAGTTTTGATCAATATCTTATAATTAAGGCCATCTATTTTTAAGTAAAAGTAGTCAATGATAAATACTTTAAATCTAGACAAGATCTAGCCCACAAATAAGGACAAATCAAGCCTACGTTCTCACACCACCATGCAACCATCATAATCATGATCATCATTGATCATACCATGCGGCATGTGAACGTGGTGTGGATAACATTCATATCTCAATATATTTGTCTAATATTTAGGTAGTCTAGTGGAAGTTAGTAGACTAATGTATAGACATGATTACTCACAATTTATTTGATTAACCCTAATAAATAACTATAAAAAAATCACGACTAAAATAAAATCAAATTTACTCAAGTTCTATTTCATAACCTACCATGATGCTGGTCGGAAACAGAAAGGAGGATGTAGACGGCGCTTCGAGCGAGAATGGCCAGGTAAATTGCTTCAACAACTAAAGCCATATTCTTTTTTTTTCTCAACAATTAGAACTATTATCATTATCATATCTTATAAATTACAGACGTCCTTTAAATAAAAAGCATTCTTTCAAAAAAATTAAAGATAATTACATCATACTAAAAAAAGTTTTACTAAATTCGTATTAAAAAACTTGGAAAACTTTAAATCTGCTAGCTAGATTTAAAATGTAACGCATTAAAATGATAGATCTTCAGTTTGTATGTTAACAATTTTTCTCTTAAAATGTTTCTGCTTTTCCATGTTATTTAATTTAAAAAATGTTTAGGAATCATAGAAAACTTTTTTTCTTTATCATCTATGAAACCAATAATTTCTAGTGAGGATTTAAAACCGTTATCAATGGGGGGGGGGGGGGTTAAAGTATGGACAATATAATTATAATAAATATAGGCCAATCCTAACAATTGCGGTTCCCTATGTGAAACGGATTGTGCGGGGCACAGTTTGGATAGGGATAATGATAATATGTGAAAATTAAGATTTTGTACTAGAAAATAAATTCGTCATTGTATTTTATTTGCAGTATATAGGCCTACAGTTCTTTACTCACAAAATTGACTTGGAAGAGCACGTCGTACCATAACACAAGTGACACTAAGCGAAATAAAAAATTATCACGCATAGGTTTGGCAACCCCAAGATTACAACTACATGTATGTCTATTTTTTCAGGAGATTTTAATAATTTTAGGAGAATTCCATGACTTTTTCGTATATTTTACAAGATAAGAAGATTAAGTTATAATAGTTTAATTGTAGGCCTATAATTTACACATAGAATTAGCGCGGGGCCTATGAAAGTGAGGGGCCCATTGCGGTCGCATAGGTTGCATTGACCTAAGGCCGGCCCTGAATATAATAGGCTACAATCGCATGATCTATTAAAGCAAATCCTACACGAGAGCACACGTCAGTGCCAAATTGATAAGTTTAAAAAAAAAAAAAAACTTTTTGACACATAGCCGGATTTATGTCAGTGCAAGACTGAGCAGCCGCCCAGGGCTCGCCCTTATATAGGGGTCTCCACATTACGAAAACATATTATTTGTAACAAAATATGCACAGTAAATATAAGTAAGAAAGAAAAAATAGAACATTTGCTAATGTAAGGGGAAACAAATGTATAGAATATAAGAATTAAAAAATAAAGGAAATGAATTCGAACTCATCCCCAAAATTGGGCCCATGTGCTTAGCCCTTTCGGGCCCCTAAATTTTCGCCCCTTACTAGCCCCCCACTAGGGCTTCATCTGGGCTACCGTTTGGGCCCACAACTCCTTCCCCTTACTGACCCCAAACGGGTTTCAAAAGTTTTTTTCTGGACTCCTTGACTGAGCCCAATCTTAGCCCTAAGGGACCCCGTTTGGTCCATTGTTCATCTCCCGAACGGAGCTACAGACGTGCAGATAACTATTATAACAACACTCCACAAATAGAGTGAAGAATTAGAGCTGTTTAATTCATAACGGGAGCAGTCTCGTCTCAGTCACTATCATGTTACCTCTATGAAAGCCTAGCCTCAACTCTCTGTTAATCTACATAAGCTACAGTCTCGTTTTGGATTAATGTCGCCTCTATCAGTAACCTAAGTCACCTAAAGTGCGTCTCTACACTACTTAAGTGTAGTAGCCTTAGCTACCATAAAGTAAATATATCTAGGTTTATGGTAATAGGCTTACTATTGCCTGCATTACGCACAGCAGCAGTATTTCTGACCAGCTTTTGCAAGAAATAATTTGACCTTCTCAGGCCCTCACCAAAACAGAGTTTGATAATGATGGTAGTAGTAGGACCACTGTGTGTTATAAGCAACTTAATGGTCACTTGTCTTGTAATTGTCATTTCTGGGTTTAGTCGCAAGGCAGCGGAGGTTTGGATTCAGAGCTTTCCTTCGCCTAGGTGAGCGCCTGACCCAAAAAGAGAGACATCCATTACCACTTCCGATCATATAAAAGTTAAGGTACCTGTAGGCCTAACCCTTTCAAACCTTGCGATCTATGGGTGCTATTAGAGCATGGAATGGGTTGCCTGAGCTAGCCAGAAAAACCAGTGACTTGGCAGAATTTAAGTCATTGGTTAATATGCATGACTAAATGCATGACGCGTAGGACGTAATCATCTTCTTTTTTGAAGTAACGTCTGTATTATATAAGATAAGATAAGAAGATACATCTAATGTACTCATTAGAGCTACGTGGACTCAGTGACTATATCCTGACTCAAAATCCCAGCCTCCAGAGAGATCTGAACTCAGGACCTCTCGGTTCGGAAGACAAATGTTTTATAATTCGGCTACCCAGCGCCGGCCCACTGACGGATCCGGGGGAGAGGGCGGTAGGGGCGATCGCCCCTCCCCACTCGGCTGACCCGTGGGATGGACGAATTTTTGCCTGTGTAGTTTGAAGCTTCTGATAGTCGTGTACAAAATGTCGAAACCTGTCTGTCTATCCACAGGGGTCTACTGTGACTTTGTATAAAATCAACTCTCTTTGTAATCTTTTTTTTTTTAAAAATAGGAACTGTCCATCTAAGTATAATTAATTGCATTCTGGATTCTTGTTCAGTAGTCTCAATAGTCCCTGGGTTCGAACTCTGACCACTTTTGTCTTGTGGGAGGTTTGGCTAGGCCAATAATAGAATATGCATTATCTGTTTGAGATCCCTCAACTTAGGCTTAGGAAAACAAACTAGAACGAACACAAAATAGAGCAGTGACATTCATAACATAACACACGAATATTCACATTTGATTAGAGTAGGCTAACATCTTTAGAAAAATCACTAAATTTAGAAACTCTTCAGCCATAGAAGACTTAAAAGTAAAGTAGCAATATATAGGCCTACAGAAAAAAATTAACCATAATCTTCAAATACAAAAAGAAAACCTAATAAAATACTCAGAAAGACACAAAAATAAAGGCGAATTCCTTGTTCCATATGCTAGGAATAATTTGTACAAATGCTTCTTCTTTTCTAGTGCTATTAGAGCATATGGCATGGGTTGCCTAATTTTAGCTACGCCCCTGCGACTATAATACCAGAAGCTATAACTATGCTGGTAATAAGACTATTTTTATTTTTAGACTATAAAACAAATTAATTCTTCAATTCTAAAGGAACATTTTTCATTTGAAAGAAATGAAGGTCAGTGACAACAACAAATGAATGCGATGTTCATGCAAATAAAAACATCAACAAAGAGTGCTAAATTTAAGAAAGATTCTAGTCTAGACTCTAGACTCATCTAAATCTAAATTCTAATACTAAGGTAATCTAGATCTATAATCTGATAATCTACATCTAGTCTAATTATTATTATCTAGTTGTTGTCGAGCAGGCATAACGATTGATTAATTGATACTAAAAGTTAGAGTAAAAACAAAAAGTTTGAAAAAGTCATAGATCTAGACTAGTCAATCTAGATTTTTTATAATAGATCTAGTGATTATTTAATATTAGATCTAATAATAAAAATAGACTAAATACTAAATAGATGATAGACTATAGTCTCTAGTCTAGATTAGATGATTTATAAGACTATTCTAGATTCAAGATCTATTTAATTTAAGTCATTGGTTAATATAATAATAATATGCATACGCCTAGGACGTAATCATCTTCTTTTTTGAAGTAACGTCTGTATTAATATAAGATAAGATAAGAAGATCTACTACTAGAGTCTGTATAATATTAATATATTATAAATATATACTTAGATATACTAGATTTACTAGTACTAGTTACTAGTGGTAGTCTAATAATAATTAAATAATATTAAGTTAACATTAACTTCTAGATCTAGACTATGTTTGTTTTGTTTGTTTGTAAAATGTTTTATGTCTTTCGGATGTTCCTTCATAGTTGAAGATAGTTTATTTCCTAGTCCAAACCTCCCGCAGGACAACGGGGGATGGGAGCGGGCACGGTTTGAACCCGGGACCATCCATAAATCCAAACGACAGTCCAGTGCACAAACTGCATGACCAGGCAACCATCCTACCCCTAATCTAGTCTAGTCCTACAGTCTACAGTCAAGATCTAGACTGAATCTAAGTCTAATCAATGTCTAATGATGATCTAGAGAAGGTAATTCACTAGTCTAATTGTTAAATGCTGTTCACCTCCGATTAGTGGTCTTACTGTAGACAATAGGCTCATAAATCTACACTCAAAAGCTCTACCAATACATCACAAATTATTATTAAGTAAATCCTCTTTATTGAATTCAGATTCACAAGAAAATTTCTAGAGTAGTCTAGAGTTATTTTGATGTCAATGTCATTCATGATTCAAATATAGTTACACTTTGCTCAAGCTGGCATATCAGCAAGTTTTGTCAAATTTTTTTTGCAATTCAATCATTTGTCTAAATTTTTTCAGATGATACTTTCAGTCTTACAAATCTTTATTTGGGACATCATATTTGGCGTCAAAGATTCATTAAGTGGTTGGTGGGTTGCCTTAAAGTGCTGGCGCGATGAAGCAAGGCTTATATCCAACAGGCCATCTCCACCAAAAAGATTCTCAGAGATAGCAAAAAAGAGAAACGAGCAGTTGAAAAAACAAGAACCTGAAGGGTAATATATCTCTATGCTATGTTTCTCACATTTTTCACTTGAGTCAAGATTTGATTCTTAACTTTGTGTGATTGTGTGATATTTTGTTATACAGGACAATGAAAGACATCATATGGAACACGGTCACCACAGCAGGTGTAGCACTCTTGGTAAGTGGTATAATGTTAATTCAGGGCTGCAGAATCTAAAAGTTTATATATTATTGACCTATGATGAATTGACTTGTAAAAGCCCACAAGTTTATAAATTAACTTGTGATGATTTGACTTGTAAAAGCCGAGAAAAATGAACACTCTTGATACCATATTTAGGTGTATTAGGGTACCAATTCATGAAACTGGATTCAGTAAATTTTGGTTGAGGCGTTTGGCCAGCATTAAACTAGATAGTTTTATTATTCTGATTGTTCACTGTTTTACTAGAAAAAAATTTTTTTTTTAAGATTTTTATTTTGGAATTCTTATGTTAACATGGATAACTAAAATTTTGCTTATACAGTGCTCAAACTCTATATTTCTTATAAACTAGCAACATGAGAGTTTTTGCCTAATTTTATAATCCTTTTTTTTTCCTCACTTCTTGGTTTAAAGATGTCAAAGTCAGTGTGTCTTTTTTACAAAGCTTGCTTATTCTGTCTGTCTGTCTGGTAAAAAGTTGCCAGCACAACAATCATCTGCCGTAACTTTTTCCCCAACTATTGTCGGGTAACTATTAGAGCTGGGTGAACTCAGAGGAGCCCTGAAGATCTCGAAATTTTAAATCCCAATCTTCACCAGGATTCGAATCAAAGACCCCTGGTTTGGTAGTCAAGTGCTTACCACTCAACCACTGTGCCTCTGGGTAAGACCATCACTCTCTGTCAAATTCTTGCAGCAACCTGACCCCAAATCCTGATGATGCTGATGCTTCATCCATTTTTATACAGTCAGCAAGGAAAAGAGGCCAGTGCTGAAGTCTGGGCAGTCCATCAATAGTAAATTTACTGCCCTGGTTTTCCACAAGCATTGGAGAAGTCATTTCATTTGTGAAAGAAATTTTTAGTGTTAATATCTGAGTTAACATCAAAGTTAATGTCAGATTGCATATATTCTTCCTTTATTGCAGGCTATCCATCCACTTCTTTTTAATGATTTTTTAAAAATGGTTTCAGATAACTTTCCTCATACAGTCTGGATGTTCTTATATCGGCAGCTTTTTTGGTAATTATTAAAACTATTCTAGAAATACTTTTTTACTTTTGTGGGTAGATAATTTTAAAACATTATTTTGATTAGAAAGAGTGGAAGTTTACTAAAAAAAAAACTGCAATTTTATTGAATTACGTTTTGGAAAAATTGAGTCAAATGATTTACCTAATTACATAGCCCCTTTTAATTTTACTCTCTCTGAAACCTGAAGTTCAGAGAGTGATAATGATGGATTGAAAGAGTTATTTGCTGCTGTGACATTTGTCTGGACTTTATACTTGGCCCTGCCAGATAAAAATTATTATGTGGGCATTGAAGATGTTACATATGGACCAAAATTACAATATTTGTCTTCTGTTTGTGACCTTTCAGTTTAAGAAAACATAAAGAATCCAGAGCTAATGCGTAATAGAGTAAAACCATTTGTACAATCACTAATGAGTCATGTTAGAGACACTCTATGACAGAATGCTAAAAAGTAAAGTATCAATAATACATAATACTACATAAAATGCTGAACCCTAATTAACAAATGCTAAAACACATCCTAATTAAATACTCAGAGACCACAAAGATAAAGGCACATTTCTTATTCCATATACTGGCATTAGAGCATGGAACAAGTTGTCTGAATCAGCCAGGAAAGCCAATGACTTGTGTTAGGTGCTTCCGCTTTGACTAATGCAGATAAACCAATGAAATCCAATAACACCAACAAAATCCAATAATACCAGCGAAAGGCCGAACAATCAATATAAGTTAATTGACCCTGATACTGAACAAGAAGTTTAATAGCAATGAAGGGAACCTTCGAAAGTCAACTAACTCTCTACGTTCATAACAAGCTTCCTATCTCTAAGGGGTCCTAAAGTAGTCTGTTTACATCGGCTGATATTTTGCTCTGCCTAAAACCTAGTCTTATTTTTACTAGTCACGCCATTGTCTCTAAGTCAAAATTTCCCCTATTTCCGAAACAAATAACTAATTCCTAATCTTGCCATAACACTTAGCAGTGTTTAAGTCTCTAATTGACACATCAATAAGCATTAGACTATTTGTCTTCTTCTTTGAAGGTACATCTATAAGATAATATCATCAAACAAGTTTATCAAAGTTTGCAAACCTCTAGGGTATTTTTACCTTAAGGTTAGATTGATGGTGATAATTGTATATTGATAGTTTATTTCAGAGTCTGTTACATTTAAAAAGTAATAATTACCATTAGCATTAATTAAAAATGACTGGACTTAATTTTTTACAAAGTTTATATCAACTCACTCTGTCTGTCTGGTACAAATTTTGAACACCTTATTTCTCCTACTTCACATTTTCGATCAAGTTGAAATTTGCACAATTATTCATTGTTCCTCAACAAAATGAATCAATAAAAAAATAGTTAACCATTTAGTTAATGGTATCAGTTAGGGGTAATAAATTAATTTTGTTTCATATTTAAATGGAAAATAAATCTTAATGTATTGAGTTATCTGTTTGGGTCCCCTCAACTCAAAAAACATTAAGAAACTGTAACAGACACAAAATAGAGCAGTGAGATTCATAACAAACAAATATTCACATTTGACTATAGTAACACCTTTAGTAAAATCACTAAATTTAGAAAGCCTTCAGGACAGAAGACCCAAAAATAAAGTAGCAACTGTACATAAAACACTGAACATTATCTTCAAATACAAAAAAAACAAAACCTAATAAAATACACAGAAAGACACATAGTTAAAGGCACATTCCTTGTTCCATATGCTTGGAAAAATTTGTACAAATGTTCCTTCTTCTCAAGTGCTATTAGAGCATGTAATGGATTGACTGAGTCAGCCAGGAAAACCAATGCTTTGCCAGAATTTAAGTCATTGATTAACATGCATGACTAGATTGACCTAGGGACACACATAGGATGTAATCAGTTGTTTTTTTTTTTTAAGTAAGGACTGTATTTTATAAGATAAGATGGCTGAAAATATGAAGTTATTCTTCTTAGATAAGCTTTTTTTTAAAAAAAGTATTTTTCTGATTAAACTTGCTCTTTTCCAGGAGACAGTTTTGCTAGCAGCTTTGCAATTTCAGAATACATTTTACACTTCTTGTGGTGGTTTCCCAGCATGGCTGTGATCAAACTAACCAGCATCATCAACAACAATGTAAGTTGTGTACTGCAAATCCACTGCTCTAGTCACTCAGAGAGATTATCCATTCAAACAGTGTGGCATCCATTGTTAATAATATAATATTGGGTATAGATGGATGTTTATATGGACCCCAAAAGTAAAGTGTTCTATGAAGCTGGTCCTTCAATATATATATATACAATAGGTTCGATTAGAGGTGAGTGGCACTTATAAATGATGGAGCTGTTACCTAGGCTGACTATTTTAAGTTAATTTAGTATGAACCAAGTCTGTACTAACAATCAACATTGGCGCAAGAAAGTCACAGGATTTATTTACAACAAGACCATTTCACATATGCAATATAATATATTTTCAATAATAGTAATAATCAATTAAATGATCCAATTACTTCTGATGGCACCTTTGTGTTTGCACTTGGATATCAAATTAGGTTATTTCAGTTGAAGCATAAGTAAGTAGTCAATAGGCTTAGACATTACCCCTGTGAGCTACCAATACCACATCAGAAAAAAATTATATCCCATCATACACAACTCCTGACCAGAACCAGATCAGCCACTCCAACTAACTACTGGTCTAATACACATTAACTTCCCCTGAGTAATTAAAACTAGGTTAAAACAAAACTCACAACAAATTAAATGAACAAACATACACACTCGGACATTTTACACACCCCTGCTCCTGACAGCTTCATTAATGAAATTGTTTGAAATAAAATTATTTTATCTTTGTTTAGGAAGTGGCAGACAAAGTGTTTGCATTTAAGTATGGTAAACCAAAGTCAACATCCATTGGTACTAACATTAGTGAGTTCATCTTCAGCAGTATTTATCAATTTATTTTTATCATTCAGGTACAATTTTTACTCTCCATTTTGAAAAAGTCTTTCTTTAATTCTTACATTTAATTTTTGAAGACCATTATTTCAATTATAACAGACTATTAGACACTTACTTTTTTTTTAAAAGACCTTATTTTGACATTTTTCTGTTGTGTGTAAATCAGAGGCGCAGGAGCTGAGTGGTAAAGCAGCTGGGCTCAAATCCTAGTGAAGACTGGGATTTTTACTTTGGAATCTCCAGGAAGCCTCTGAGTCCAACCAGGTTTAATAGGGACCTTACCTTAGTTGGGGAAAAATAAAGGTGGTTGGTCGTTGTGCTGGCCATATGACACCCTCATTTACCGTGGGTCATAGAAACCTGACCTTTACATCATCTGTCTCATAGATCACTAGGTCTGATAGGGGAACTTTTTTTTAATGTGTAAATCACATTTACTAGTGGTCAACTATTGAGGCATAACCACAAACTAGTGTTGCTAATGTTAGTTCCTAATTATTAAGATTAAAAGGTGCTTAATTATTTTTTTCTGTATATTTTAAAATTTTATTCAAAAGAGTAGAAAATAGTCATTCTTTCACATAAATATTATTTTTTTGTTGTTGTTGTCATTTTAATAATCGACAATATCATAATGTTACTTTTAATACTACTATAATACTATAATGATACTATAATAATACATTATTTAATCACTAAATTTCTGCATATATTTTAAAGCCATGATCACAATGAATGTTTAAACTAAGCATTTAAATTACTGTTGTTATTTTTTAAAAATAGTTTTTTTCTTTTTTTTTCTGGAATCAATTTATACACTTTTAAAATAAGATGCTTATATTTCGTAAATAAAAATTAAAAAAAAAAATAATTAAAATTTCTTTCTAATTGATTATTGATTTTCTTGTTAGGTTTTATTACTAACATTTAAAATGATTACTCCATCTTCTCTGTCAAAGGCTAGCATCGTCTGTGCCATGATTCCCTGGGCGTGGCTAGCAGGCTTGTTTGAGTGGCTCCATTACTCACTTTTTTACGCATTGTATGCATTTGAATACAAGTGGGCATTGCTTGGTAAGACTAAAACATATCTTGTATAGTTTTATGAGACTTGAAAACAGAAATAACCAAATAGTGTGCTTCAATTAGACTAGTACAAAACAAAGAGTGACAATTTAAAAAGGATTCCAGCATTCTCACTGTGTTACAGTGAACAAATTGTATACGATATTTATTATTTATACATTGTTTTTTAACACACATATTAATTGGATTTATAAATTTTGGATGTTCCTTCAGATTTGTAGATACATGCATCCTAGCCCAAAGCAGGGTTTGACCCTGCTACCATCATGGCCATTGAACTATAGTCCAGAATGCATACCACATGACCAAGCAGCCACCCTGACCCACCCATCCATTTGAGAGAAGTAGCATATAAAGGGGTTATGTTGCAAGCAGTTAAGACAGTTTTGACAGGATTTTCCTTCTCAATTTATTCGTTATCATAGATTTGCTGTGCAGTCAATTATGTTACTTGATGTATATGTAATCTAGCGTTCAGCCTCTCAGATTTACTGAGTTCTTTGTTTTTGCTCCAAAAGGTATACCAGGGTATACCAGAGTGGCACATCTGGAAAACAACTGGCCATACTACTTAGCCTTCGGCTTGCCTATACATTTGGCAGTAGGATACTGGGAGTCTCTTTATACCAGGTAGGAATGCATTTTATCTAGACTTTATATTTATGCTCTTGTTTTTATTAACCCCTTAACTTTTATTGTCTGTAAAACGGAGATAGATGGTGTGAGGTGAAGACAAACGACCCTCCCACTGGATTACAGGATAGAAGAGTGTGGTAAGGTTTTCTTTGAGAATTACAGATCCACATGTCCTGGATAGCTGCCTTGTTGTGTGGTATGCATGCTGGACTATTGTTCAGTCGTTTGATGGTCGTCCTGGGTTCATACCGTGCCCACTGCCATCCCTCGTCTGCGGGAGGTTTGGACTAGGAAGTAGATTAACTTTAACTCAGAAGAAACATCCAATACATGTAAAACATTTTACACCAAATGCAGAGCACGAGAAACAGAGTTGATCTCCTTCTGTTACCTATAATAAGCAAGAGTGTTGTTTGGCCAGCACAGCTGAAGCAATCTGATATTAAAAGATGTTTAATAACACTGTTTACTCTCTTCATGTTTTCAGAACAATTTTAGACCTGCAGCAGAATTTAAACTTGAGAACTTCATATTAGCAGTAAAAACCCCTAGCTCTAGATTGCATTTAATTTTGTTTGTTTGTTAAACATCGGTTTTGATTAGCTATATAAAAGTTTTTACAGAAGCAAAACACATCTATTTTTTTACCGACCCTATATCAGCTAACTCCATCTTTCGTTCTGGTCAGAATCTTTGCACGTTCTATCTACCACTTCCCATTCTGAGATCAAGTTAAAACTGTGCACAATTATTCATTGTCATTGACAACGCATGAAACAATATAAAAAAAATAGTAGTCATAACTTATTCATTTTGTTTTTTATGGAAAATGTACTATATCAGGGTTAGGAAACCAGTAACAATCCCAACAGTCACACCCTGACTAACAAGCACAGCCTTTAAACACCAATCATTAGACTAATAAAACCTTTTATTTTTACAAGCACTTGAATAGCTCATGGCAAAGCATGTTGGCCTTTCATCATGGAGGCTTAAATTGGAATTTAGACTTGAGGAACTTTTTAAAATTTTAAATTGCTCTGAAAAGGCAGCAAAGTTTGGCTAATTAAAAACAATAAATTAATATATTTCCAATTTATTATTATTAGTCTATACCTATTAAAAATTAATGACACAGTTAATTCAAAATATGTATTGCAATTTCACTCAATAAATGCCTGGTTTTAATTTATTTATTTTTTTATTAAACTTGTTTTTGTTTCAGGACCATGGCTTTCACGTTAATATTTCCATTCAGTATATTAGGAGCTACTGCTGCGGGGCCACCTAGAGAATTGTTGTAAGTAGGAGAACTATCTTCAGTCCAAGTTAGATGTGATCTTGGATCATCT
Organism: Biomphalaria sudanica; assembly: GCA_036873155.1. Lineage (NCBI taxonomy): Eukaryota > Metazoa > Mollusca > Gastropoda > Planorbidae > Biomphalaria > Biomphalaria sudanica. The sequence continues at coordinate 1,075,523 of JAZGLO010006697.1, forward strand.
TGATTAGATTGATGTTTGGCAACCCTGAATTATAATAGTTTGACATAGGATAATGCATCTAAATTAACATAATGCTGAGAGCATTTCGTTTGAAGATGTAATATTTAGTGAGCTGAGTATTCTTGGTTTGAGTGGGGATTAAAAAACACCACTCCAACATCTGCCAAGTTAATTGATATGATATACGTTGGAGCCAGATGACAATGATGTCTTGATGTTACAATGAGATGTTATCATTTTTTTTTTATAGATCTCTCCTTTTTTTACAATTTCTGAATTCTCAAAACAACATCATGATGCCGGAGATACTACTTAAAGTTTGAACTCAAAACTGAAATCTTCTTTTCAGTTCATACAAAGCTTTAATTCTGGAACTAGGAATCACTTTAATAATATGCACACTACATAAATATACAATACAATTCAATTTAAATTATTTTACTCAAGTTGTCACTCTCTCCCAAATGAATATATCTGTCCTTAAAAGGGAAACTCTGATAGTTTTTCAAATTTGAGTTATTGACATATTTAAATTCTGCGTAAAAAGTTTTAATAGTATACATTATATCATTTTTTATTTAAGTGCTTAGAAAATTTTATATTTAATAAATTAGTCAGTAAATTCTTGACATCTTAAAAAAAAAACGCGATTCCTTGAGATTTTGTTTTAAGTTATTTCATGCGTCACTTCCCTAAACAATACTGAAAGAGAAACTTGACTTAACCAATCGTATCGCTTCATTCTTACAGTAGCTGTTAGGCTTAGTGATGGCCTAGTCCAGAGCTATGATACAGTTATAGATATAAACATGTATAGATAGATCCTAAAGCATTAGAGTAATAAATTAACCAAGTCCAGAAAACAAAGTAACATTTTCATCTAAGCCTCTCCCTCTCCCAAGAAGTAAATAGGTCGTGTGTCTGAATGATTCGAACAAGCTGGTCAGTGTAAGGCAAGTCGAGACTACATGTAGTCGGTCATGACAAGACAACCAAGCGATAGTGTTTGTTGTGTGTTGAGTGGTCTGGCGAGAAAATACACACTGCCGTGATTAGTCAAGCATGTAAATCTACTTTTAGTACGCATTTTTTCTCTGCTTACAAGATCTAACTGCATAGACAAAGATATATTTCTTTTACGAGAATGTAAACCGTGCTGTATGGTGTCCTGTTAACAATAAGTCAATAGACTAAAACACCTTTGTGACGTCACATAGAGACCCGGTGAAAGTCTAACTGTTTTGGATGCGCAGGAAAATTACGTAGGAAAAACATCAATTACTAAGTTATTATTGCAAATAAAAAAAAAAGAAGAATATATTCATTATCTGTAAAAACACATATTGTATCAAAAATTGTCAAAACCATCGGAATTTCCCTTTAGATACTACCTTTTTCCCCTTTTCTTGTAACGTCCAAACTATTTTTTAGAGTTATGGAAAAACCATCATCGTTCTAAATAAACTTATTATTATTAATCATCAGCAACATATAAGCATGACCTCGCGCTGCAGAAATATAATCTAAAAATAAACTTAATGCCACAGCCTTACGTTGCTTGACATTAATCTATGTTGCTTTGAGGTGATGAAGAGTTTGCTCTAATTAACAACATTTTGTATGTGTGTTTGTGTTGGGGGGGGGTTAACTAATAGTTTTTCTTAAGTTAATAAAAAGCATTTTAAAAAATTATTATATTACAAGCTTGTTACAATTTTCCAATAAAATGACTGCTCATGGATTGTTTCTCAGTAAAGTAATAGAAACGTGCTTTTCAAGTACTTTTTTTAAATCACTTTTCTTGGAACATTTTCCATTAGTAGTCAACTGAGAAACTTTTCCTCTGACTCGCTGTTTTTCAATGAACAGCTTATTTCATTGATGAACCCTCAGAACCTCAGTATTTTCTGTTGAAGTATTGTTTATCTCTGGCTAGCATTCTAGTGGAGATTTTCAAGCTCAACTATACAATGTCAAGGATGCTAAATACAACTTTACAGTTGCCAACTACTCAAAAAAGAATTGGGCTATAATTTTGAACAGTGTTTCAATACTTGGCAGTTGATCTTCATATCATTTATTCTTTATTACCATTAGTTAGGTACCAATTTGTTCTTCAATAAGTTTTGAAGTCCAAGAGTGAAAGTCAAATGAAATTAGAAGAGCTTAGCAAATTTGATTCTACAGGGGCTAAAAAAGGGCTCAAAAATAATCATGTACATTTTAAAAAAGCTAGCTTATCAACACTTCCTTCATTTTGTACACCAGATACACCAAAAATTTAGCTAGTTATAGTTTTTCCACCCTGCAACAAAATCTCCACTACCTTAGCTGTCTCTGGTAATTTCTTAACTAATTCAAATCCTGCTCATGTTCTAGCCTGAGTTACTTTATACGTAACCTTTTCCTGACAGGGAAATACTGATTAGCCTCACGTAATGACAAAAGAAACAATTTATATACCTACTTAATCCACTTTCTAGAACTTTTTGTTTACTGTCCACAGTCTGTTCCCCCTCCATCTTATGTTCCCAGCTGTCTATGTAACTAATGAAATGTACAAATTGTTTGGAAGAACTAGCAGCTCGTCAAAGGTAAGTAAGCGTTCTGTTTATAGTACCTCAAACAAGTTCTGAACAAATGCTTATATGAAGGTTAAAGGGAAACACCTGATGGTTTTTCAAATTTGAGTTATTGACGTATTTAAATTCTGCGTAAAAAGTTGTGCTATTGACATATTTTAATTCTGTAAAAAGTTGTAATAGTAAACATTTTACCATTTTTTGTTTAAATGCTTAGAAACATATATATTTAATAAATTAGTAAATTCTTGACATCTAAACCAAAAAAGGGTTCTTTGAGATTTTGTTTTAAGGTTAGACATACGTCTCTTTCCTTAACAATACTGATAGGGAATCTAGATCTAACCAATTGTATCGCTTCATTCTTACAGTAGCTTAGTGATGGACTAGCCCATAGCTATGGTACAGTTATATATGTATATATATATCTAAAAGCATCAGGATAACCAACTCGAGAAAAGAAAGTAACATTTTCATCTACACCCTTTCCTGTCCCAAAAAGTAAATAGATCGTGTGTCTGACTGATTCTAACAAACTGGTCAGTGTAAGGATAGCCCTGGCTACATGAAGTCAGCCATGACAAGACAACCAAGAAATGGTGTTTGTTATGTGTTGAGTGGTGTGGCGAGAAAATACACACTGCCGTTGTTAGTCAAGCATGTCGATCTACCTTAACACAAATTTTTTCTTTGCTTACAAGAACTAGATCTAACTGCATTGACCTAGATCTATTTCTTTTACTAAGTTATTATTGAAATAAAACAAAAAGAATAATATATTCATTGTCTGTAAATCAAAACACATATTATATCAAAAATTGTCAAAACTATTGGAGTTTCCCTTTAAATCAAGAAAGGCTTATTATGTATACTCGTATCATATCCATGTGTTCATCTACTCAATGATGCTTATTGGAGATATAAGTAATGTTCAATTGTTGGTTAACCTGGCTTGTGTAACCATTTCCCTGTAAAGGATTATTGAAACAAAAGAGTTCTTGTATGGGTTTTTTTTTTCCTTTCTTTCTTGATAAATATGTGAAGAAATAAGATTTTATAAGTAACTTTTTTGTATGTGTTTGGGTATTTTGCATATGTATATATATGTTTTTTGATGTGGCCTATATAACTAAATGAAATAGTTCAGAATCTATTTGGATAGAGCTAAAACATTCAATGTGCATTTGTTTTCCCTGCAGGTGCCAAAGAGTTCATAAATCTTTCAGAACTATATGAACCAAGCCCAGACAGAAAACTAGTAACATACTGTAAATGTATTATCTTGAGTCAGCCAGCAACTTTTGAGAACCATGAGTCTTTCATAGAATATTTTAACTTTTTAACTGTGTCAGTTTTAAAGGACATTTTATTTTTGTGTTTTTGGTTGATTTTTGCAAACCATCTGATGCCATGAAGCAGTATGGCAATAGCTAAATGGTAGCTTTTAACTTCATAATAATTCTCTTAATTAACAACAAAAGTGACCAGTTTTCTTAGTAAAATTAATGTAGAATATTTAAACTTTGCTGCAATGATCATACATTGATTAGGTTGGGTGTATTATTAAGTTTTAGAAAGTTTAAGATGTATATTTACAAGGATGAAAAATTAAGATGCTCACTTGTAGACTAATTTTGAAAGTTCCTGGTTGCATGAATTTCTGAGATAAGATTTAGATTAACACATAGATATGTATTGGACATGATTATCTTATCTTTAGATGAAACATCTGTAGTTTATAAGATTAAACTAGATTATAACAAGGACATTCAGGGGATGTAATTGTCTTCTACTTTGAAGGAACATCTGAAATTTATAAGATAAGATAAGAGCTCAGAAAGGATGAGTATAAAAATAAGCTCAACTTTCATGTAAATAAGAGAAAATGTTGGTATTTATTTATTTAGTTACCCATGTAAAGATATGGGCACCCAATAACACATCTCGTGTGAGTCCTATTTCTTGCGTTATTTTCAATGAAATATTCAAGTTGTGAAATGTAAACATAAGCACAATTGACCTACTTTAATGCAGGCATGAGGACATCAATATTTAATCAATATTGTTTTTGTACAGTAGTTTTGCTGAGCTTGACAATTGTAGTCAAACTGAATTTCCATTAGATTGGATCAATAAAAATTATCTAATCTTAAGATAAATCATCCAAGTTCAAAGTTGCTAGTTAAATTTTTGATTATGAACCAAAAAACTGTAGCCTCTGCTAGATGAAACTAATTCATTAAGCACTTTGAAAGCTTGTGTTTGTATTACATAGTTGCTAGTTAGACATTTCGTTTTTTGGTCGAATATGTGTAGGTCTTGTACACACAAAAAAAATGGACATGAAAATGACCTTTAACTTTCTAATACTAAAGAAAAAAATTATTATAACAGCATAGCAGAAGCGTAAGGCTAAACACTGAGCAGTTACAAATGAAAACATTAGTCTTGTAAAGTATGGACCCATCATGATGTATTGTGACTTGTGTAACTCAAGTTAATGATAAAATGATTCACACAAGGAATGAAACAAAATGTTGATCTTGAATGAAACATTATCGATAATGTCCCAGTCTCATTACAATGGTTCTCTATGATAGCATTAACCCTTTCTCTCCTACCTGGCGATACTAACGTTGATTTGACCCCATTAAATGAATTTTTGGTTTTATAAACTTTAATTTGTGTTATATAAAAGAAAGAAAGCGATAGAAATGTCTAAACTGCCTTACATCCGTGAGCTTTTTAGTAAGCTACTTGAACGGTGTTGGTTATTTCAGCTGTGATTAATAGATTTGAACTTCTTTATGACACTATTTTTGTCTCTTTATGACTTTTGTTTTTGTAAATTAAGTTTCTGTTGTTCCACTCTGCTGTTTTGTTTCCATTAGCATTTTTATTTTTACCTACTTTAAGCTTTTTTAGTTCTGTTGATTCTCATTTCTGTTTTTGCGGATGTCATCTACAATAAACGATAATATCATTTAATTTTATTCTGTGGTCATATATTTTTTAAAATGCTTATCTGTACTTAGCCTTTTTAATTGTACAGCATTTTTTTTTTAGCATTTACTTAAGTATTGAAAAAAAAAGTTTGATTGTGCATTACATGAAAATGTGTAGCATTTGCTAAAACAATCGTTTTGGATCACACTAGTCTGGGCTGACTTAAATGCAAGCTGTAACTCCAACAGACTGCATGATGGGAAGGGTGTAAAGGAGTATGTAATACAGGGGCCATCTGTACTACACCACTGATTGCTTAATTATTTTCTTGTCACACCAATGTGCAATGACTATTTACATTGACCTGGCTTATGATTGACAGCATGATTGTCATTTAAATAAATGTTGTATACCAGTTCCAACCTCCTTATATCAGAATTTAAAGATTCGGCTAATTAGATTTAATGTGTTTGGAGTTAATATATAATTAAATCTGTTTTAATGATGTTGTACCAATATATTTTTTTAATTAAAGTGATTGTGATTTTACTTATCCTATAACAAACTTATTCTATACCTGTTAAATGAAGGTCCAATCTTACAAAATCATAGGTCCTGATATTTTGATGTAGATCTATTTGCTCCAAAATGTATTTTAAGATAAAAATAAACACGAGCTTATTTCATATTGATAAAATGCATCTTTATTCATTGTTGCTTTCAATATTCTGATTCTTGTTGAATGTCATGTATAGAAAAAGTTATGTTTATGTATACTAGTTTATAGCTGATTTGAAATACCATGAAGTCCAACAATCGAAACACCAGAAAAACTTATATTTGTGTGTGTGTGTGCATATATATTTCAGTGAACTTTTAATGAAATATTTTTTTTATGACCATATATAAATATCATTTGTATTGTATTTTTCTTGTTGTGCCATGCCAAATAAATGATTTTAAAATATATAATTCATTTTTTAAATTCTTTTTTTATCCTCCCAAAAAAGTAAAGTTCCCTTTTCAGACCTTGTGATCTATTGGGCAGATGATGTAAAGGTCATCTGTTTCTGTGGCCCACATTTAACAAGGGTGTCAAGTGGCCAGCACAACGACCAACCACCTTTATTTTTCCCCACCTAATGCCAGGGACCCATTGAGTTGGGTTGACTAATTTGATTAATGCTAGTAAAATTATTTTGTTTTAGTCTGTCAAGTGTGGATGTTATTCACAGTTCTAATGGACTTCAATTGTTAGGCACAAATGTCCTGGTGAATCTTTCTACTAGTGGAATGAGAAACATTAGAGTAATTATAGACATAAAAGGCTCAGGGAGAAAAAGCTTGAGCTGAAATCCATGTTAAGGTTGGCCATGACTTTGGTTTCTTTTTTAACATTTACAATTAAAAAAAGGGAAAAATATCTGAGGAGGGCACTGGAAAACCACTGGTATTATTATTTACTTCTGAAAAAAATAAAAGTCTTATTGATAATTTATCTTATTCAATTGTGAGAAAGACAGTGCCTTTAAAGCAGTGGTGCTCACTATATTCTTGTATGGCTCTGAGACCTCTTCAATGAAAAGAAGTGTATGCGCTCCTTTAATGGGCATAGTCTGACAGGACTACCTTACCAAGAACCAAGTTCGGCTGGAGAACGGTGTTGAGGCACCACTTCTTGGGCTGAGACAAAACATATCCCTTACGTTGGGATGCTGAAGATGATCTCTTTAGGCAAGCTTGAAGGAGGACAATGTAACAGAGGTGCCAGAAGTGCTATTAAGATCAACTCAGGCCTCACTTTGCCCTCAGTGGTGCAGAAGAAAGTAGCTGGCAGCAGTTGGCCTCTGAAACAGACAGCTGAAGAGATCATACGAATGTTGTAAATGACACATTTAGAGGGCTTTCGCCGAGGACATCTCTCTCTCTCCTCCCATACATAACAAAATGCTCAGACCAAACTGACCAGACTCTCAGGAGAGGTAAAGAAAAGATAAATATTGTCAATTTGTGGGAGAAAACTAGACGAAACCCAATAGCCCAAGATATCAAAAAGCGAAAGTGGAGCTGGATAGGACACACCCTGCGAAAACCAGCTACCAATGTTCCAAAGCAGGCACTTGACTGGAATCCGCAAGGAAAGTGGGCAGACCCAAGCAAACCTGGAAGAGGTCAGTCATCAGCTGAGGGTACTGGAATGACATGGGAGCTGATGAAGAAAGCTGCTCAGAACTGAATTCGGTGGAGAGGTGTGGTTACGGCCCTATGCTCCCCTTGGAGTGCATAGGATTAGGTCAGTTAAGTCAAATCTATGGTGGAACTGCTTATAAAAGTGTTATTGAGCTTTATGACACAGTAGTGAAAGATGATTTACAACCTTATGGTTGTGTTTCTAGTAATTTGCCAAACCTACTGGGCAGTACTCGTTTAAAACTTATTCTAAAGGATGATGACAGATCTGCATTAATTAGCCCATCAAAAGCAAGGGGGAAAAATTACTAAAAGTAAAATTTACAAAGATTAGAAGCATTTTTGTTCACATTACTTTTTTGACAGCTAGAAATATCTTTTATACTTCTCTGGAGCACGCTCATCTAAAGTTGTGTAATAATACTTTTTTTTTAATGCTATGTGCATAATTCACAAAATGACAAAATATGTGTAGATCTTGGAGTTGAATGAAATTTATTTATAAAAATACAGTAAATTTTATCTGTTTTTCTTCATTTCATGATAATCTTTGTCCAATGCACACATGAGAAAAAAATTAAATCTTAATAGAAAATACCTTTGTCAATCATTAGTCTAATCAAAAAATAGTAAGAATGCTTCCTTCAATACATATCATTTGTTCATTAATGAGGTCAAATATCAACAAGCAAAGATCAAATCAGGGACAAATCGTTCAATCTCAGTTAAAGTTAGCATTTATACTAGACTATGAAACATGTACAAAATAAACATAAAAAGTCTGTAACAATTTCACAGTAAATGAATGCAATGAAAGTTTTATAAGATAGTTTTACTATGAAATCCATAACCTTTACTGGGGCATCCAAAACTATTTCTGTCAGATTGTGTTACAATGACCTTACAAAATACAAAACATTTGGGGGGGGGGGGGGGGGGGGAAGGGGATATAACTGAAACATTCTAACTCAATTGTAAAGAAGAAAAAAAAAAAAGATACTCATTATAGTTGTTTACAAGGAAGTCAGATGTAACTAACTGTATCTAGAATATACATTCAGAAGTAGTCAAGGTTTTAGAGCTTTAGTGCTAGAAATGAAATGGACTAAATGAACAAGAAATATGCAATATCATTTCAGTGGGAGAACAAAAAAATAGTTGAGAGGTGGGTGAGATATTAGATACAAATAAATTGCAATTCTGAGATAAGTGAATTGTTCTCTCTTTGTTTCTACTGTTCTCAAATTCAGTTCTTCTTATGCTCATGTTTCATATTCAATCCATTTTAAATGAGACATGATAGCCTTCTATACATGAACAACTTTCAAGCCTATACAGTTTAGTCACATTTAGAAGCATTCTCAATGTTAAAAAGTGTTTATTTCTCTTTCAAATATACTCGCTTCTAAATAATCGTCATTCAATGGCAGACTTGTAAAACAAACATCAATAAAAACATATTCCTGCCATGTAACCAAGTGTTAATGTGGGACCTAATAAAAGCTAGCCAACAGTTTATCAAGTGTTAATGTAGGACCTAATAAAAGCTAGCCAACAGATTATCAAGTGTTAACGTAGGACCTAACAAAAGCTAGCCAACAGATTATCAAGTGTTAATGTAGGACCTAATAAAAGCTAGCCAACAGTTTAACAAGTGTTAATGTGGGACCTAATAAAAGCTAGCCAACAGATTATCAAGTGTTAATGTAGGACCTAACAAAAGCTAGCCAACAGTTTATCAAGTGTTAACGTAGGACCTAATAAAAGCTAGCCAACAGTTTAACAAGTGTTAATGTGGGACCTAATAAAAGCTAGCCAACAGTTTAACAAGTGTTAATGTGGGACCTAATAAAAGCTAGCCAACAGTTTATCAAGTGTTAATGTGGGACCAAATAAAAGCTAGCCAACAGTTTATCAAGTGTTAATGTAGGACCTCCAAACTGATGCGCATTTTAAGGTTATCGAAATGTAAATTTCAACTTTGTCTCGTAAAGTAATTCTAATGTACAATTTTGTTAAGATTATAAATGTGTAAGTACAACCACATATAAAACAAGCCCTAATGTATAATTCTGTTAAGATTTAAAAGGTGTATGTATGTAAAACTATAACAGGTGTACAAATCTTGTACAAATTGATCTGTCAATTCTGCATGAGAGGTAAACTGCAAAATGTAAAAGAGGAAATCTCATCAAAAGAAAAATATGCAAAGGAGTGTTGACCAGGAATTAAAAATGTACCAGAGAAATATAGACATGCATAGACATGCAAATCAAAATTAAATATTGTATAAGTACCATCTTTGTATGAATACTATCTTTGTATAAGTACTATCTTATTCCAAAATCAATGCAAAAATATGAAAAAGTCTAGACAAAATTCTGACACAAAAGCAATTTATTAACAGAAAAAGACAGCTTTAAAAGTTACCTTAAAATATGGTTTATATAATAAAATATGAAAGCTCTGCAACTATAATGAACAATGCAATAATTACTTGTGTAAATAGAGCATACAAAAAAAATATGTGAATAGAATCAAATCAGCAGTTATCACAGAAGAGCTCTTGTGCTTATAATTTACTTGACTCAGGAGAATCAAAGTTTATTACAGAAGTAATTTAACTGCATACATGATCATGTGCTGACTGAACATTTTTACATTCTTTAGTCTTAAATTATATCACACTGGGCATGATGCCCAGAAACAAAGTTAAAAAAAAAAAAAAAGAAAGAAGTCATACATGTTCCATTTATTTTCACAACTATTTTTAAATAGCTTTTTATATAGCACATCTTTCATGCTCTAGCATCCTCAGTGTGCTACTATCTGATCTCTTTCTGTGGTGAGTAAAGAAAAAAAAATTCAGAGCTGCCATTAGGTGCTCAGGGAGGCACAGTGGCTAGGTGGTGAAGTGCTTGGCTTCCATACCGGAAGGTCCCGGGTTTGAATCCTGGTGAAGACTGGGAATTTTAATTTTAAGATCCTTAACTCTTTCTCTCCGTAATTATTTACCACATTCTGGTGGAATCAACGCTGGTATCGTCAGTTAGGAGAGAAAGAGTTAAGGCACCTCTGAGTCCTCCCAGCTATAATGGGTACTTCACATTTGTTGGGGAAAAGTAATGGCGGTTGGTTGTTGTGCTGGCCACATGACACCCTTGTTAACTGTGGGCCACAGAAACATCTGCCCCATAGATCGCAAGGTATAAAAGGAAAACGTTACTTTTATTTTATGTGCTCAGCAAACAAAACTTGATTGAGTCAGAATTTAGACTCAAGTACTCATAGCCAAGCAGTTTTTGCCACCTAGCCACGCGTACCACACGGTAGAAAAATGAAAAACTCATTAAATAAAAAAAAAAGTTTACAAGCCGAATACTTTCTATCATGAACAAGACATGTTACCTATTAACCTTTGAACTATGTGTACCCCTCAATGCACTTTGACATTTGATATAAAACATAAAGCATCAGAGATCAAGAAAAAAACATGAGGAAAAAAATAATTTTTTAAAAGACTTCCTCCTAAATGAAGTGGATGATTTATTGTAAAAGCTTTAAAAAAAAAACAAGTTATTTCTGTGGGCATAACATTTTCAGTCAGGCTAGGGGTTTTAATCTATGACATGTAAGAAAGAAACCTCCATGATTTTATCATTTTGAAGACACACTTTATGACATATGTGACCTTGGCCTGTTATTATGTCCCATGAAATTGTACATTATAGTGTAGTGAACCAGAGGGCTCCAGGTTCGAATCCTGGTGAAGACTGGGATTTTTAGAGAACCTCTGAGTCCACTCAGCTCTAATGGGTACCTGACATTAGTGGTCGCTATGCTGGAAAAATGACACCCTCGTTAACCATGGCCATGGAAACAGATGAACTTTACATCATCTGCCCTATAGGCCACAGAGTCCAAAAGGGGAACTTTTTATGCATAAAATTGCTTGCAAAGCTGCAAGGTGTACATCTGATTGAAAGAAAAAATGCTGAATTTAAATTGCATTTATTCTCTTTATAAATAAATAAATACATTTTATAAGTATAATTACTAATTATAAATACAAAAAATGAATTACAATAAATGCATTCTCTTACACTAAATAAAACAAACAAACAAACAAATAAAATAGTCACATAAAAAAACTAATTCAGTACACAGTCCATTTAAAATACACCAATTCAGAAATGCACTTAATTATTACCATGTTTTCACATTGTTGGTCTAAAAACAGAAAGCATTTAGACTTCCAATTAAAAATATATCATGTAATTATCTTTAATACTTACAATTAATTTAAAAGCAAAAAGAAAAAAATTTAGGAGAGAAAATATACTTCAACCTTGTGCCATTTTGCCCACCCCCCTCCCCACCCCCAACCAAGCAATAAAGTCATATGATTTTCAATCTCGTAAAACAATAACATTGTTTTTAATAACACCAGCATAAAGGAGGAGGTGTGGTGGTTGAACAGTAAAGCACTTGACTTCCGAATCGGGACTACCAGGTTCAAATCCTGGGATTTTTACTTTCAGGATCTTTAGGGCGTCTTGGAGTCTACCCAGCTCTAATGGGTACCTGACATTAGTTAGGGAAAAGTAAACGCGGTTGGTCGCTGTACTGGCCACATGACACCCTTGTTAACCGTGTGGGCCATAGAAACAGATGGCCTTTACATCATCTGTCCCATAGATCACAAGGTCTGAAAGGGGAACTTTACTTTCCAACATAAAGAAGGATCATTACATAATAACAGATACAAAACAATAATAATATCTCTAGCTGTTCCATAGAACACAGCCATTGAAAGCTAAGGTAAGGCTGCTTTTATTCACTTTTCCATAAACTTTATTTGTTACATCTTTGTTAAAAATATTTATGATTATTAAAACATAGGGTCTAAAATTGTGCCCAACTCAAAGAATAAAAAAAATAAAGATACACTACAGGAATCGGTAAATATACATAACTCTTGATTGGGTGGATATAAATAATTGGTGCATAATTAGTCAAGAGCTTACAAAACAAAATGTGACCAATCCACATCTAAGAAGCACATAAATATCGTATGTCAGCATTTAACACTAGAGCGAGTGATTCATAAAATCTTCAGCGTGTGACACATTTCTGGCAAATAGTCCGCTGCTGCCGTTTTTTATCTCCCGCACACTCAATATATTCCTTTCTTCTTGACAGAATGAGTTCTTACCATTGGCTGGCTTTACATGAGAGGTAGTGCTGGCACACTTATCACTGCCATTACTGGTAGCTGCCTGGGAGAGTTGACTGGACGACACCAAAGTCGTCTGTGCAGGTTTATGTTTCCAATTTTTAAAACGTCTCGAGTATTTTTTAACAGCGTAATTAAGTATTCCTATGAAAAATATCCAGCCTATACTATAGATGCATGTTCCTCCTAGTCTTCCCCAGAAGTCTGTATTCTGAAATATAAAAAAAAAATTCTATTCACAAAGTATTCAACTTCGACTGCTTAACATGCCAAGGCTTTGAGTGATGAAAAACAAGTTCAAAGTTCATGGTGTGATAGTTCAAATGTGCCCTGTATTTCTTTTTTTGTTTAAAGCCATGGACTTAAAATGGCCACAGAAGTAAAGTGCATACCTTAATGATAAAATAGAAACCTAAATAACAGCATGGAACATTGATGATCAGACCACATGATGATCTGCTAACTAATGTAAAAAAATAAAACTCTATGGCCATGTGATATCAAAAGGTCCTCAGGGCTTGCAAAACCTTCCTTTGTGGAATAGTAACAGGGAAAAGAAGAAGAGGCAGACAGAGAAAGCGATGTAAAGACAACATAAAAGAATGGAGAAAGATGGTTAACAGATCTAGTGTGGTGGCCCAACAGACACAGGGATAGGTGAGGTGAGTCTGGGATGCATCAATTTCAGAACCAATCATGAGTCTACCAAGGTCTAATTCATACCTAACTTTTTTTTTAGATAAATTAAAGATGGTTAATAAAAGGGAATTTGCACCTAGCATCCAGGTGTCATGAACATTTAAAACACTAAGTATATCTGTTAAGTTACCAAAATGTGTACAAACCTGTTGATAGTATGAATAGAGAAGCACAGAGCCAAGTAAAATTCGAACAAAGCCAAAAGACATAATGAATGTCCAATCAACAATATCACCCAGCAATGATTTGTAATGCCCTGACTCACGGAGGAACCATCTCAACTGGAGTAATGGATTAGTAATCTCAGCCCCACCTATGGTGGCTACAAGCTCAGTCCCATAATATCCAGCAAAAAGACACCAAGAAAGTCCTATAATACTCAGGAAATGGTGCGCCAACATCACAGGACCTGTGGAATAAGTTAAGATTATTAAATTGAAATATTATTAACTTTGACAAAACATGGCGATTCTGCTTTGTAATTTATGACACAGCACTATTGAGGCCCTACTGTGCTATAATATTAGTTCTGCCTCATCAAAGTCAAAGATTACCGCTGAGAAAACACATTCAATCTCATAGCAATATAATGTGGTGTTTATAATTAACTTCTAATGTTGTACAATGCAGCAGGAAGTAACAAAAAGATTTTTAATTTTTAAAAAAAATGAGAGCTCTACTGTCTGCATGGAGGCTTAGTGGTTAAGTGCCTGGCTTCTGAACCACGGATCCCGCATTCGAATCCTGGTGAATTTTGGGATCTTTAATGCAGAATGGGCCACAGTGGAGTCAGTCACTAAAACGATGTTAACCCTTCAAGAGTCTAGCAGCAACTGTCCTGAAAGTCTACAATAATAATCTCTAACCCAATGCCTAAGTCTAGAAAATGTTGCGTTCAAAGTCAGTCTACTATAGTGCGTTCCTAAACTAAACTAAGTGTCTAGCACTGTACAGAAGCTGAAGATACATATATTTATTTTTTTAAAAGTGAAAACCAGACGTGTCTAGCTCCAATGTGTATAGCTATGTTTTTGGTTGTACAATTTTTTTAATATATAAAAAAATGTTGATACTGCAGTGCGTAAGGCAAACCACAGAAATGGAATGTTACATTTTTTACAAAGCTTACATCAACAAATTCTGTCTGTCTGGTACAAATTTCAAACACATTATTTCTCCCCCTTCCCATTCTCAGATTAAGTTGAAACTTTGCACAATTATTCATTGTTTCTAACAAAACATGAATCAATCAAAAAAGTTTAGTAACCAGTTAGTTAATTACCAGGCAATGACTTACGGATAATTGTGAAAGTTTCAATTAATTAAACAGAAAGATTTCAAACAAACGTTTACATTGAAAAAAAAAATTACCTTCTGTCCTAAAGTACAGACACCAGCCGAGGTCAAAGAGGAAGTAAGCCAGGCAAATACTTACAGCCATCACCTGCGCAGGTGTATTACATCCCCCTGAAAATAAAAATGTATTATCTCTAATTATTCATTTTATAATATTTTCAAAATTAATAATAGGAATAGAAAGGGAATAAAAAGAACATTAATTCTACCATACTACTGTGCGAATTAACATTATTAGTGAAAATGGTTATTATCCTGCTGAACCTATTTTTCATTACTTTCCAGGTTTAGGAAAAAAAAATTTACCAGAATCTGAAATTAACCAACTGTATCATGCTTAGCTACTCCTAAATTCAGCCTCCAAGTGTTTTAGCGTATTTTGTGTTTTTTTGAGGTGAAAAATTTCTGAAAATTCACAATCATGATGAACCATGAGCGTTAATGGTAAGTCTAGACTTTTCACATCTCATAAGTTAGTCAATAATTTGACTGATTTAGACTCTCAGGGGTCAACATTATCAAGAAGATGTTCCCAGAACAAGCGACAGACACACTGAGAGCTCAAGTGATAAGAATTTTAAAGAAGAATATTAAACCTTATATATCCAAAAGCTAAATCAAATCACTACTAAAGGAAGGGGGGTGGCGCTAATGTCCAATTGTGTTAAGATACAGCCTGGTAAAACAATTAGTACCATAACAATTTTTTGTCAAGAATAACGTGCACCTACCTGCATGTGTAAATGGTGAAGGCCCCAGGATAAAGATGACATAAATTGCAATTAAAGTCACAGTTACTGCATGTAGGACTGTCACTGTCCTACAGTGCCACTCACAGCTCCGAGAGGGTTTCCAGAAGCAGAGGGCAAAATAGAATGAAATCCAGATGGAAAAATATAACAGGATCATAAAAAAGTCAAAATCATTGATCTTCAACATTGTCACAGGTTGTTTTTTTTTTGTGGATGACTCTTAAATGGAAATTATTCTTAAAAAAAAAAAAAGAAATTCATTAAAATATAATAAGTATCTTATAAAAATAATGAATTAGACAAATGCTAAAGTAATTTTTCAAAAATCATTGTATCAATCAATCACTAATAACATCAAATGAGGAAATTCTATATACCTAAAACTTCAAAGAAGACTATCAAAATGAAAGTGAATATATGTTGTCAAAAGCATTGAAATTCTGCAGGCTTATACTGATTCTGTTGGCAAAGTAAATAAAAAAATATGTATAAAAAAACATGACCAATATAGGCACTAGTTTGTTTATGAAGGATAAGAATCAAGAAGTTCTTTGTTAGAACAAAAGTTGGCAAGCCAGGATGGACAAAAGATAAGCCAAACAATGTGGTACAAAAGAATACTATAAATGTACAATCTGCAGTTCAACTTTCTTTTTTTGTAGAGATAACAAAACATCAGTGTATCTAGATTTGTAGGACAACAAAACATCAGAGTATCTAGATTTGTAGGGATAACAAACATCAGTGTATCTAGATTTGTAGGGATAACAAAACATCAGTGTATATAGATTTGTAGGGATAACAAACATCAGTGTATCTAGATTTGTAGGGATAACAAAACATCAGTGTATCTAGATTTGTAGGGATAACAAAACATCAGTGTATCTAGATCTATAGGACAACAAAACATCAGTGTATCTAGATTTGTAGGACAACAAAACAACAGTGTATCTAGATTTGTAGGACAACAAAACATCAGTGTATCTAGATTTGTAGGACAACAAAACATCAGTGTATCTAGATTTGTAGGACAACAAAACATCAGTGTATCTAGATTTGTAGGGACAACAAAACAACAGTATATCTAGATTTGTAGGACAACAAAACATCAGTGTATCTAGATTTGTAGGACAAAAAAACATCAGTATATCTTGCAAATAGAAAAACAAAACCTTATGAAACACTCAGAAAGACACACATACTTCTTATTCCATACGATAGAATAAATTCGTACAAATGCTCCTTCTTTCCTAGCTCCATTAGAAAATGGAATGGGTTGCCTGAGTCAGCCAGGACAACCAATGACTTAGTAGAGTTAAAGTCATTGATTAACACGCGTGACTAGATTAACACATAAAATGTGTAGGACATATTTTCTTTCTTGAAGTAACGTCTGTAAATCATAGAAATTGTAATATATAAGATAGATCTAGAATCTACATGATAAGGGCGGCGCTGAGGCTGAGTGGTTAAGTGCATAGCTTCCAAACATGGGGTCCTGGGTTCAAATCTCGGTTAAGACTTGGATTTTCAATTTCGGGATTGTTAGAGAAAATAAAATCTAAACTAAAGGAACACAAACTATAATTGTTCATTAGTTGAAGAAGAGGAGTCTGTTTTCAGTTTTTTTGTATGTTAAAAATGTCTGAAACAGACGTGGTATCACTAAAAATACAAAGCTAGGGATCTATCGAGCCATCATCCTCCCTACATTGCTCTATGCCTCAGAAATGTTGACAGTGTACAGAAAACATGCAAAGAAACTGAATCACTTCCACACGACATGTCTAAGAAAAATACTCAATGTCAAATGGCAAAATACCAGATACTGAAGTCCTTCGAAGAGGGGATCTGCAAAGCATCCATACAATCCTGATGCCATCGCAGCTGTAATGGGCAGGACATGTCTGCAGAATGGAAGACCACTGCATCCCTATGGCCAACTAAGCAAAAGAAAGCGCTCGCAAGGTGGTCAAAGAAAGCGCTTCAGGGACACCCTGAAAGCTTCTCTGAAGACGTTCAGCATAGACTCAGCCACCTGGGAGACAGAGGCACATGACAGAGCATCATGGCGTCGCACTGTGAAAACTGGCGCACAGGTTGCTGAGGAAAAGAGAACCACGCTGGTAGAAGAAAAACGCCAGAGAAGAAAAGCAAGGCCCACGACACTAGTTCCAGCTGGAATAACCTGCCCAGTGTGCAGCCGAACATTCCGGGCTCACATAGGTCTCACCAGCCACATGAGGAGGCATAAAACCCCAGTGCAAAGCCCTCAGCCCCCTGGATGACAAAGTGGTCATCATCAAACCACGATGGACGAACTATATATATTATAATTTTATGTTAAAGTTAGTTAAACCTTCACCAAATAAAAATAAAAAATTTGACCTAGACGATAGATATAGTTATAGTTCCCGAAAGTCAGTGTTCAAATCTTATCTTATATAATACAGACATTACTTCAAATATTAATCTATTATAAGAATCTTACGACTGTCAATCACTCAATGTCATAGACAACTTACTTTTACTTTCCTTATTTACTTTATTTAGTATTTTGATCTACACTATGATTTAATTAAAATTAATCATCATGTGGTAATAAATCAAAATCATGATGAAGATCCAAATGATGGCAAATCAAATGTCTTTTTTCAACAAATGACATGATAAATGAAAATGATGATTGAATTCAAATTGATCATGATTGTCATGTCATGATCATCATCATGATGATCAACGCCAATCTACGGAATCTACTAATGTTCACATCGCTACCTAATGATTAGCGGGCCTAATGATAAAAGCTAAATAGACTATACTCTATTAACTCATAATAAATATAATCATTAATCATTGTATGTCAATTTACTTTATTTCTCTCTCTGTAAACACTAAAACAGTCACAACAATTTAACGAATGGTGTCTTGCAACTTATGGGGGTGGCCATCTTTATTTTAAATTAATAAAAATGTGTTTACAGCTGTAAAGAAAACAATTCTGATTTAATCTATAACTATAATCCTTATTATTATTTATTATTCCTCCAAATAATTAGATCTGATGCAACAATGAGCGGTCCCTTTAAAATATATATTATTATATATAGATCTATATATCCAGATAATAGATATCATTATGTAATAGATCTATATCTAGGTATGTGACAAAATTTTTTAAAATAAAAAAAAAAATAATATGATATCAGATTGTTAAAGTGCTTTTTCTGAGCTTTCCAATGATATATAGATTGTTGGTATAGGTGCAGCGAATAAATTAAAAAAAATTTTTTTTACGCATTTTCACTTAACATTAAGTCAATGGAAATGATGACACCAGATTTTATGAAAATTGAAGGAAAATCGCTAATATTTTCACCAATTTTCAAAGCCCATTTAAAAACCATGTATCAAAATAAAGCTCATAGTGTGCTTAATTGAAGTATGGTATTGTTTAATACAATTTATTTATAATTTTTTTTTTTTAATAAGCCAATATGACATTGTTATTTTTTAATTTATTAAATAAAACTTTAATTTTTTTTTTTTTTAAATTTTATGAATAGTATAATATTAAACCACTTGTTCTGAGCTTTCCAATGATATATAGATTTTTGCTATAGGCTCAACGGTTAAAAAAATATATAAAATTTTAACGCGTTTTCACTTATATTGTAAAGGGTTTTCTGAAAATGTGTAACAGTTCGCTAATTTTTACCTCACAGCTAAAAGCTTTGTATATATATATATAAAGATTAGGATGTGCTTAATAAAAGTATACTGTTTTTTTTTTACATTTAGATTCTATTGAATTATTTTTGTGATATATTTACTTTGTTGTGTTTTTTTTGTAGAAAGACATTACTTAGTAATATGTTATATCATATTTATATACATGTATATCTAATAGATATAATGATCTTAAAAAACTAAAAACTCAGTAGGAACATTTGAAACAAACAGCGATACTTATCTTCATGTTTATTTAAAGAAAAAAAAAAAACTAAATTATTTTGAATAGTAAAAAAAAATAAAAAAATTAAGTGCTTACATAGATTTTTTTTTAAAATGGTAATTGAAATTGATTATATGACGTTCATTGTAAAGTATATGATGGTAAGCTGACCACGTTTATTGATTATAGAAGGCACAAATGATTGCTGAATTTGTGCTGATAACGTAAAAGATGAATGTGACGACATATGAAGTCTTAGTAACAGAGTGAATCTTATAACATGCAAGTTAGGCTGTACTGAATGATGATTAAGTGAATGGTGGCTTCTTTGTTAATAGCATCATGAATCAGATATCATGCAAAGTAAGCAGCATAGAATGATGATTAAGTCAATGGTGGTTTATTTGTTAGTATTGTAGGGGCTATGACAACATTCAAGTAGTGGAAGGACTGCATAACAGTATAAATAAAACAATGACTATAGGGCACATGTGGGAATTTTGAAATGTTTAAATTTTGGATTTAATAAAGGCTTTGCAATAAATGAATTTGAAAAAAAAAAAAAAAAGAAGTTTATTTTGGAATTTATGGAAAGGTTTATAGGATATACAATGATTATTGTTGGAAAAACTACTTTAAAAAAAAATCAATATTAAGCAGTACATAAATATAAAAAGGAAAGTTTACATATCTTTATAGTCACAAACTTGAAGTGAAGAAAATTTTATAAAAATAGAAATATTAATGTATATAAAATTATTAAATAAAGATTTCAACTTTAAAGTTATAGCTTTACATTACACATACTTTAAATTGTTTATTTACTATCACATAGAATTTTACAAAGGAACAGTATCTAAAAAGTGTTGATGTACCACATATCATTAATCTCAATATAGTAAAAATGGCAAAGAAAGTTAGTTAATTAGCTTTATTTAAGTAGATGCTATTATAAAAAAAAGTGTGCTAAAAAAGCATTATTGACAATGCAAAGTATAGGTAGACAACAACTGGTGTTATTTCAGATCTACTTTGAGGATTAGAAAAACACTTAGTATGTTGGTAAGTCATGATCATTGTTCAATTTAAAAATTGCAGTATTGTATGTGATGCAATGGGAAAAAAATCTTCACATTTTAAAACAATATGTAGGTTTAATAATTTTAAAGTTATACTAACATAAAGAAAATAAAAAATAAATATTAAATGTATATATCTAATATACTGAGATATTTATATTTTTAAAACTGACACTAAAATTATATACAATCTTGAATAAGTATCACTAGTGATACTTGAAGTAATTTAATTATATAAATTTTAAAAAATCCACGAGTCATAAAGAAAAATAAGGTATTAAGGTCAATAGAGACAATTTTTAAATTGTCAATTACCATCATTTAGAAAAAAAAAAAAACTTATACAGGCCTAATTAGTCACTATTTAAAGTAAATTTATATATAAACCAATATAAAGATTTAGCATGATTTCTTTTTCTAAAAAAAAAAAAAAAATTCTAGATCAAGATACTCTTTTAATAGGTCTAGATCTATATAAAGACAAACTAGACATATAATGTAAATATAATTATATTCTATATAGCTACCCAGTATAGATATAACAAGACAGTGAATGCACCGCAAAGTTATATTATAGATTTACTATAAATGGGAAGCATGGTCGAGAGGCCAAGTGCACTTGAACTTGGCTACCTAGAAGGGGGCTCGAGGTTTGACACCCGACTTGGGCAGAGTTGTGTTTACTGAGCGGCTAAAGGCAGCACGGAAAACCAACTCCTAGATACCCCCTCACTGGTCCACAAATGAGATTGGACCAAAAGCGCGATAAGCATGAAAGTAGCACTATATAAAAGCTAAATTTGTAATATATACTATCTATTACTATTATAGATCTATATCTAGATGGTGATTTAATCCACTCAAATTGATATAATACAATATGGATCATTGGATAATTTAATATACTCTATATATTATATATATGATATATAATGATAATCATTATCATCACAAAAATCATTTCATTTTAGCTTATATATCTAGATTTAGTAATATTTGAGTAATAGTAAAATATATATATAATATAGTAATATTTGAGTTAAAATATTATAATTAATATTCATCTTATTATTCTTAGTTAGAAACTTTAGTTTCCTATGTCTAGTCTATGGTCTATACTTAGTAGACTCTAGTTATAACTTATTTATTAGGTTTAGATCACTTTAGTTTCCTATGTCTATACTTAGACTCTTAGTTATAACTTATTAGATTTAGATCATCATGACTCCTGATGATTGATTTAGAATCTAGATTTTAATATAAGATAGTTAGATATATCATAAAATCATATACACTAAAAAGATATAGAGTAGAGTATAATTAGATCTAGATCTATAGTATTATACTATTCTATACTGACTATGACTATACTGTAGATTTAGATCTATTAGATAATTAGTATTGGAGTATTGCTAATAAATAATTATTAATATTTATTTATTATGATCTCATATGATGATATGTCTATACTATTAGTATTAAGTATCAGTCTATAGTCTAGATCTAATAATTAATCTAATCTACACTTTAGAATAATGTACCTAGTATTGATCTTTCACTAAGTCAATACTATATATAGATTCAACTTATTACTGAATAAACAATTTGATCTAGAATCTAGACCTATATCTAGTATTTAGATCTAAGATCTTCCATTCTCGAATGGAATGTTTACACCTGACTACGGGGCAAAATTGTATTTTTAATCATGTGACCAAATAATTTGTATTCGCCTTTTAACATATAACCTGTATGATTAAAAACTGAATAGGAGCATTTGTGCATTTTAAAACATATGAAAACCATATAAAATAAATGCACAAATGCATATTCTACACAATGAAATAAATTTCAATGAAAGCAAAACACATAAATGTATTTTTTTCAGCTAGAACTATACAATACGGCAAGGTCATGTCGATCTGTCCCATTGGACGCCATTTTGTAAACTAGCAACTCACGGTCACCTCACAGAAATCAAAATAGAATTAGATGTGCATTAGATAGGATAGTTACTTTTCACTGATTATATGGTTGCATTAATTAACTACACAAAAAACAAAGCTTCTAAAAAAATAATTCAACCTACATTTTGTGGTAGTTCTGCAAAAATGACAAACTTTTATCGAGATTATGTAAAAGAAATTTTTTTACATAAAAAAAAATTTTCTTGTCATTTTTTAAATTAATTATTTTAGAAAATATGTTCCCACTTCTAAAATAACAGTTGAAATCCTTTCTAACACAACTATTTATTTATTGTTAATTAAAAATCAATAGCACTATTACTTCAAATAAAAATAAAAGTTCAAAATGGCGGCACACTTTTCGCGCCACTCAAAATTAGTAAACATCCGGGGAATTTCGCATAGCTACTATATCTATATCTAGATTCTAGATTAGAAACAACAAAAAAAGTAAACTGTAACCATGACAACAAATCTTAAATAGGTTGTTTGTACAGAAATCAAGTGCAATCAATAATTGTAAGTGAAAATAATGAAAGAATATTCCTTTAGAATATTTAGATTGGATAATCATAATGGGTTCATTTTTTTCAAATAAAATAACAACAACAACCAAACAAACAAAAAAATCCAACTTTTTCATACGTCACAGACACGGTCTTTTAATTAACCCTGATCCATCGGCAAGAAATTCATCTTTAAATAAAAAAAAAAAAAAGGTAGAGTTACCTCTATGACTATGTGTATACTGTATAACATTAGATCTAATTCTAGTACATTATAATCCAGATCTAAGCATGCAACTATCAACATAAATAAGTGCTATTAACCCTAAGTAAGAATTGAATCACCCGTTTCACCGCATTATAAAAAAAATATTTTAGTTTTTAAGATGATTCGTAGACTGTACTACACTGTAAGTGACTATAGAGTCATACTAGAGCAGCGGTTCTCAACCTTTTAAGCTCGGCGACCGCTTTTTACAATCCCCCACTCTGCCGCGACCCCCCCCCCCCCCATACACAAATACAGAATTGTAGGGTAGACAAATTATTGACAATAACAATCCATACTTTCCGATGATCTTAGGCTACCCCTGCCAAATGGTCAATCGACCCCTAAAGGGGTCGCGACCCACAGGCTGAGAACCCCTGTACTAGAGTGTAGTGTAAGTAAGTAGTGTAGACAGTTGTTGAGTTACTGACAGTATTGTGAGTGTGACTTGACAGATTTACGTCTACAGATATCTAGTAATCTAGACCAGTCACGACCAGTGGTTCCCAAACTTTGTCTCATCGTCTATAGACCTCTTCAGTCGGGCTTGCCCTTGCCATGTTTTCTGGTTTTCGGTATACCCCCCCCAACTTTACTTAGATCTAGTTATACTGTTATAGGCCTACTCAATACTGCTATTTTGCAAATTCACCAATTCCATTTTTTTAAATCTTATTTCTCACTGTAGTTGGTTGAATAGAGAAAAAGTAATTTAAAGCTAGATCTACATTTTAAGTTAGGGCTCAATCTTTTTTATTAATAAAATTCAAATTATAATTTAATTAAAATAACAATTAGACTCTAAATGTGTATTACAGGAATCACCAAACATACTGATAATGTGGGCTTTTTTGCAGGTTCATCATATGTTGCTATGCTATGGATATTATATTTCAAATAGGAATTTGTTGTTCTATGACAGTGTTTCTTTTCTCAAACGCTTGACTAATGCACACCCCCTCTTTTTACATTGGAAAAGTGGGCGTGTTGACGGAAGCTGTAACATCCCTATTGATGTGCTGATCTTTGTAGAAATTTGTTTAAAATGTAAAATAGCACTGTATTTGAGTTTGTAACCCTAAAAATGAAAGATAAAAAGGATTTAAAACATGATATTTTGCTCTAAATTATAAACTAGATGAGAAATTATAAAAATGAGGCGTGGTCGAGGGGCTAAGTATGCTTGAACTTGGCTTGTCTTGGGTACCTATCAAAGGGGCTTGAGCGCCTAAGGTTCTACCATTTATTATGTCCACCAACTCTTGAATATTGTCTTCTGAAATTTAATCTCTTTGATACGGTCTTATCATTTTTTTTCCACTCTATCTTGAGGTAAATTTTGTTTAGTGTTGAGTTTTTTAAAAAGATTTTCTTGAGTTAGATTTATTTCTTTTAGATAAAGTCATCATGGGATTGAACAGATCTTTCGATCTGTTTTGTTTGTCCTTAAGATTTATTATAAATTGTCTAAGCTTTGTAGGCATTGATCATAGGGTAGTCAGGCACATAGTTATCAGAAGTTATACTGATGCATAGTTTTCCAATAGTAAATTACCTTAACTCTTTCAGTGCGAATTATTTTGATAGAAAAAAAAAAGAGTTTTTCATCATTTACTCGCTGAGAGTAACGCCGCACTGAAAGAGTTAATAACCCTAGTAGTAAGTAATATTTTCTTTTTTTTTGGGCTTACCATTTTCTCTCGTTGATTGGCTATCATGCTCCATTATATATTATATATATATTACAGCACTTTAGCTTGGATCCTTTTTTTATGTATTGGGGTTATAAGAGCTGTTTCCCATTCTGTTGGTATTACTTCTTCTTCCCAAATTCTGGATATTAGTCTGTGTATTTGGGAATGTAAGTCTTTTCCTCCATATTTAATTAGTTCTGCTGTAATTTGGTCCTCACCTGGTGCTTTGTGATTCTTCATGGTCCTAATTATTTCTGATGTCTCAATGAGTGTTGGAGGGTTCACTAAAGGATCAGGTCCTCCATGTGGCAGTTCATATTCTCCATTGTTTCCATCCTCAGTGGAATTTAGGATTCCAGCAAAGTATTCAGTGAAAATAGTAATGTTTATTTGTGAATAATTTTGAATTTAACTCTTTCTCGCCTAATTGACGATACCATCGTTGATTTGACCTCATTAAATTAAATTAGTGTTAAATTTTTTAACTTGATTTTGTGTTATATAAAAGAGTATGCATTTCCCTTTAATTCGCCAAAGCTTTTGAAGCTATATCATAACAGGGTAGTGAAATACTAATGAGCAAAATGAAGAATTCCTCCAAAACGTGGAAAAATAATTACGGAGAGAAAGATGAGGAAGGGAGTTTGTGTTTTAAAAGCTAACTTTTATCTACTTCCTTTTTTTCTTTAGAGTGTCATGGAAAGCTCTGTCTCAAATATGTCATCTTTGGGAACCAAGGTAAACAAAGATAGCCTTCCACACAGGTCTGAGTTTGCAGGACAGTATAGAGATAGTAGGCCTATGTTAAAGCAAGGCATGGAATGTTGTCTGGTCAGCGCAGATAGTCTATCAGCATTGGATGTTGACATCAAGTACGCAAAATCAATAACCAAGGAGGAAAAGGAGTACTGGAAAAAACATTTGCCGAGAGGGTTTCAGTTTTGCTTGAAAGGCTTGGCAAGGAGTGTCATTTATCACCAGCCTGAGAATATCACAGAGTTTGCAGCTCATTATTTCGAAAACAACCTCCAGCTAAGAAATGGTACATGTTTTTAAATAATTTAATAGTTAGATGTAATGGTAGCTGAGTGGTAAAGTGCTTTTGAATTGAGGGCTCTGGAGTTTGAATCCTGGTGAATCCTGAGATTTTGAACTTTGCAATTTTTAGGATAACCATGTGTTCGTCAACACAAATGAGTACCTGACATACATTGGGGAAGTAAAGGTCGTTTAGGACACATGACATTGATGATGCCCTCGTTAACTGTAACCATAGAAACAGATGAGCTTTACATCATTTACCCCCTGTTTGTAAATGTTGTTTGTAAAATGTTTTACATGTTTCGGATGTTCCTTCAGAGTTGACAAAACATCCTAGCCCTAATCTTTCAAAGGATGACAGGGGAGGACAGCAGGCAGGGTTTGGACCTGGGACTATCAAGTCAATCCAACTCAA
Organism: Biomphalaria sudanica; assembly: GCA_036873155.1. NCBI lineage: Eukaryota > Metazoa > Mollusca > Gastropoda > Planorbidae > Biomphalaria > Biomphalaria sudanica. Next base: position 1,102,209 of record JAZGLO010006697.1, read on the forward strand.
ATGGGTACATGATAGGAAAGTAAAGGCAGTTGGTTATTGTGTTGGCCACATAACACCCTAGTTAATTATGGGCCATTGAAACAGATTGCCTTAATGTCCTATAGTCAATCTTTTACATGCCAAATCACTGTTAAGATTTTGTTTCACTATAAATTATAATTAACAATTTGAGATAGAATTTTTTTTTTTTAAATTAGCATAGAAAAGAAATTTTTTTGTAAGTATATAGCAGTGGTGCACAACTTTGTTTGGTCTAGGGGATCTTATACATTCCCAATACATCACAAACCACATCAACACACACACACACACACACAAATATGAGCCCACTCTGATTGTTCTGTTGTGTTTTGATTCTGCATTCTATACACGTTTTAAGGGTCAACCTTCTTTCAAATATCCTTTGTATGTTGGACTATTGGGGCACCACACATAATCTATATATCACCTGTCTCCATTCCTTCATCTTTCGCATTGCCTTGATTCTCTTTCAATGATAGGCCTGTCCATTCTTTGATTTGTCTTCCCATCACGTTCGCCGTTTGCCTCTTCTTCTTTTCTTTGGTACCAGTACTATTCCCTGCAGCATGGTCAAACTAATTTAAAATATTTTTTCTGTAAAGAATTAATCTTATGTTAAATCTTATATTCCTAATTTATCTGTAAATAAAATATAGTCAATAATACCAGAACAGGGAACTCTTTTTTCCTGCTGCATGACATTGTTTTCATTGTGTATTCAGCAGAGCTATCCAAGTTACCAGAACATTCCTATTTCTCAAAACTCTGTCATAAGCCTACATCAGGAATTCAACAGAAAGCTATTAGGAGGTCAGAAAGAAACCCAAGCTCATCTCAAGCTACTCACACCATTGCTCAAGGTTATTATTTGTTTCATGTTCTTTTTTTGTTTGTACTTTTTAAACAAGTTCCCAAAAGTTTTGTATACATATGTATATATAGAGAGAGATTGGATGCAGTCAGCTGTAAGACTAATAAAGCCCAAAATTGGAGAGGCATTTTGTGGCCTGCATATTTGGATACAGTCTTTTTCTGTTGGGCTCAAACTTCTTTGTTGGCTAATATTATTATTGCTATTTCACTGTCCTTTGTCTGGCTGTCCCTTCTCTCCACAGAGTATGTCTTCCCAAGAATTCATATCTTTGTCCACTGCTTTGAAATCCCCTTTGATTTCATCCACAAGGTGGAGGGAGGTGGGGCGACCGTTTTTTCCTGTGCTTCCTGCATGTTACCTTTAGTGGATAATAATGGCAGCTCTAAAAGACATTTTTTTTAATGAGAGCATATTAGTGAATAAAGGCCAAAATACAGGCAGCCCCTATCACTGCATGGAGCTTTGAATTGGCAACCCTGTCTGTCAAGTTGGATGGCTGCCTGGTTATGTGGTTTGTGTACTGGACTGATGATGGTCCCAGGTTCAAACCTTGCCTACCACCTTTCTCCACTATCCTGTGGGTCTTTCAGACTAGAGTGTAATAGTCTTCAATTCTGACGGAACATCAGAAACATATAAAAAGAAACTATGGTCAATTTAACACATTTTAACTCTTTTAGAAAAAGTCAATAAGTTTGTTTACTATTTCTGATTGTCTATACTTTTTTGTTGTTGTTTTATTGGCAGAGAAGCACAGCATTGATCCGCAGTCAATTAACCTGCAGCATGATAGTCACTCTTTAACAGTCGAGCCATTTTTGTCATCACTAGTGGGACTAGAGGAGCCACATGTTATAGGCATAGCAGATGATGAGGCAATGGATTCTGCTGTAGAGGAAAAGGAAACACAGCTGCCGACATCTTCTCAGAAACAAGACATGTCAGCCTTGAAGCAAAACTCTGCAAGTTCTCAGATGCACACTTTAGTAAAAAAGGAAGACACTATCAGAATCTGTAGAAAGAGATTTGAACCAAATGTTAGTGAATTCGGTTCAGAGAAAGTACAAGTTCCTACCTTGTCTGAAAACTGCATTCTTAAAGAAGAAAGAACTCTTGAAACCTCTGCACAAGAAACATTGAGACACCACTGGACGAACAGCTTGCCCAGCCATGAGTTATCTGACGTGAGGGAAACCAGTGACATTTATATTTCTAGAAGTCATACTGTTTGTGGAGCATTGCATGAAACTAAGTATTATCAGAATGGTCTGACACTTCAAGTCAAGAACTCTGACAGTGGTAGCCAGCAAGTGGTCAACAGCAACATTAGCAATAAGAATGCAGAGGGCATAAATGATCAGGCTGACTCCTGCCTTTAGCAGCCATTAATGCCCTGTCCCAACTCACCGGTATTAATGGACGCCAGAGGTGATCAGCTTAAATGTCATCTTGACATGGGAGCAGAAGACAAAGGACATTTTACAAATGCAAAACAGGAATTTGAGCAAGGCTCAGTAGGAGTGGAGGATTACGGCTGTAAGAAAAATTGCTGTGAAATCAATGAAAGTAGAGCTACTGGAGAAGACCATGTTACACCACGAAGAACTAGTGAAGAACCGAGTCAGAATGATTGCAGTTGTACCCAAGAGGAGGACGGGGTGGTGAGATTACCATCACCTACAAACAAAACCGGTCAAACAGATGCTGAGCATAGAGAAAATGAGACAGAGGAAGATTCCATTGGGGAAGATATCCAGGCACGTTTCAGGGCAGAACAAAACACCTACTTCATACCAATCAAATCAGACAGCCAGCTTATGCATGCTGCCTGGGGTCCGGTTCAGGAAGATAGTGCTGTGGCCACTGGTCGGTACCATGACTCCAGTGTTGTTGCAGAGAGTAGTGGTATACCATGCTGTTGCCAGTGCCATACTGAATTCCTATTGGAAGAGACACCTGGGCCATCTGAAGAAAACCTGCAGTTGGATGCAGTCCCACTAGAGGAGCCCCAACATATTACTGTGTTGAAAAGTTGCAGCCAGGAGCATTCAGCAATGTGTAACTCTGGCGAAGTTGTTGACAAGGCCAGATCCGAAAGCTATGCTGAGGTGACAGCTAACTACATTTCTGAACTGAAAAAAATGGCAGAAAATATCGAACACATTTTAGACGAGCAAAACCTTAGAGGTTTGGAGTACATGGCCACAACAGGGTATGATGAAAACAACTGCAGCAGTCGACAGTCTGAGCAGTTTATCACAGTGGCTGAGGAAGAAAAATCTAGAAACTCTGCACATGAAATATACAATAAATATGAAAGTCATGACAAACAATTGTATACAAGTATCACCTGTGGAGATTCAAATAAGCTCAACTTTTTGTTCAGTTCTCTGTATCATAAAGTTTCTACATTGAACTATCTTGAAACTGTAGCTACTGCAAACACAAACAACAGTGGCAATTCATCGTCCTCTAACCCTGTGACTATCAGAGACAGAGAAACCAGACCCTCTCCTAAAGTTGCCAGAGAGGGGGTCATTATTTATGAAAAAGATCCCAATCAAAAAAAGACACAAGCTGACTTGGTCATATTTGAAGGCGACCATATGATTTCCATTCCTAAAGAAGCCATCATGGCCAATACATGGAGAGATTATTACACACCACCTAATATCAACAGCTCAGAAACAGAAACCATGTCTTCCAATTATTCCGTCAGCCAAACATCCATAAACGATCAAGATTTAGGCGGGAAAAATGCAAAGGAGGCTATGCAGCAGTCCCCTCGTTACTTTGTGCCCCAACAATGTTCTACGACTGCTTCCAAGTCTGTCAATGTACAAAATCTGTCCAGCAGGACCAGGAAGATAAATGAGTACAAAGCAAGGAGATATGTGCCCATCACACGAGTTTGTGCTCGGCTGGGTAAACTGTCTGGAACTAGCATCAATAATGATAATGAACGGCCAGCATCACCGAAAACCAGACGTCATTCTCCAAAATCACCAACTAATATCAAAACAAGCCCCAAAACTAGAAGTCCCAGTCCTAGATTACCAAAATCTAAAAGCCCCAAATTATCCAAATGTAAAACTTTAAGCCCTAAATTACCAAAGTCGAAAGCTATTAGTCCAAAATCTAAGTCTAAAAATTATGGTTCCAAATTTAATCATAAAAATTTCAGTCCCAAGTCTCGAAGTTCCAGCCCCAAGTCCCAGCATTCCAGTTCAAAACTCTCATTGTCCAGAGCTGTAAGTCTTAAGTCTAGAAGTTCTAGTTCTTCCAGAAGTTCTCGTCCCAAAACAAGAGTCCCCAAACCTTTCAGTGCAAAGTCTAGGAGTTCCAGCCCAAAATCATCTATCTCAAGATCTTTCAGTCCTAAATTTAAAAAAATCAGAAGTCCTAGTTTGAAATCACCAAAAACTAGAGCAAGTAGCAAATTAAAAGTATCAAACAGTCAAGAAAAAGTCTTAAGGAAATCCTCACCTGGCCAGCATGACCATATTGGTGCCCAATACATACTTCAACCTCCTGGTATAACCTTCAAGGGCAAGAAGACTATAAGCTGGACAGATGTTAATAAGCTGCCAACTAAAAAATCACCTGTGTCTACTGAGTCAAAAAAGATGAAAAGGCCACAAGGAAAAGCTTCAGCAAAGAAGAAAATTAAACCAGATAGCGCCTTCCCTTTGTCACTCCATACTTACCATGACCCTCTTGCATTGTCTTCCTATGTCCCAGACATGACCAGACAGTTAACTATAGAAAGCCCCAAAGAAAATCTGATGATCCACACCACCTATATTCAGCCTAATCCACTTCATCTGAACTCCAAAGGAATATTTGAGCTCATCAGTCAGAAGCGCAGGCTGTATCTAGAGGATAAGGAGAAAGTGCTGATCTCTGATGAAACCAGGCAGCTTATTTGTGAAACTGAGTGCTTTGTTAGGAAAGATCCCAAGACCAAACGTCTTGTCATCACCAATGGCACGTTAAATGAACTTGTGCAAAAAACAGTGACACGGTCTACCACCAAGCTGAATGCCAATGGAAGATCAATGTCCAAATCTAAAAGTGAAACCAACAATGTACAGCAACCCACAAATCTGAAGGCTACAAAACTTCCTCTTCAACATGTAGAGATGATAGGAGATTATGTTTATATTGGAAACCACAAGCCCAAGTCTTTATCCCAAGTTAAAGATGCAGATGGCAATGAAAATTCAAATGCACATGGATGCGACAATTTGTTATGCTGTAGCCCTATTGTGGACCAATTGGAGACTAACAATGGCTATATTTGTCAGAGAAATTGTTTTAATACTGGATTTGTTTCTTATATTCAAACTAATTCCTTGCCTGATAAATCAGTTACAAATTTCTCTGAGTTTATTATCATACTTAAGATGATAAGTGACCCTGTAAACTTACATTTTGATCTGCTGAGCAACAGAAATAACAACAGTGCTGACGGAACCTCGGAGATGGAGGACGCCACCTTGGGAGATGTTGATCAGATCGTAACGGAGCACCCTCAGCTAAGTTCAGTAAAGCAGAGACAGGGAAGAAGGTCAAGACCTAATTCTCCCTCCAAACGATCCTTGAAAGGAAAATGCCCAGAGTGTGAGCCCAACATGCCTGGTGACGCTGAGGACAAACACTTCCTAGACTTTGAGCACCAAGTTCATCCCAATGAAATCAATGAGTCCAACGAAGTGCAGACTGGCTCCTCCCTTGAACTCAGGACAAGCCTCCTGCCCCCTCGTAATAAAGAAATCAAAATGGGTCATAAACTTTGGAACACTTGTGCCTGCGAGTCCCCAAGGCCCTACGTCCCTCCAACATACGCTGAATGTGCTATACAGCTCAACCTAGATGACATCTGCGGCAGTGAAGCTTCTCAGACAGGAGAGGAGAAGACTTACACTGGACATGTCCTTGACATTGATCATATAACTATGTGCGAATGCCAGCTGAGAATGCGAAAAACACAGAAACATAATTTTGACATGCAAGTCCACCCTGAGGACATCTGCCCAAGCAACAATGTCCAAACTGGGTCTTCTCTGCTCCTTCTAGAACCTATTATCAAAAGATCAACAGAAGCTGCAAATACAAGTGAGAAGATAGGCCATGCTTTTAAATTTGACAACTCAGATTCTGAACAGCCACGAAAGTTTCCAGAATCTGAGATTGTTGAAACTTGTGAAGTTGAGATTCAAGTGGCAGCGACAGATATCAATCCAAGCATTGATGCCCAGCCGGGGGATTCCTTGATGTTGATGGAACCATTTCCCCCGATTAAGCCAACTTTTAGTGAGGATGAATATCCAGAAGAAGATGCAACTTGGGGAGATTTAAGCATTAATGATATGATATCAGAAAACAAGAGTGTATACGCCTATTATAAGAGATATGAAGAACTGACAAAACTGGAGAAGGATTATGAAATCTATGCCAGGCCCTACACCACTGCTGATCAGCTTCAACAGAAGTCAATGACAGATAGTAAAATAGATCCAAGAAACGCAGGGAATAAGAGAAGTACAGCTTTTTTGAAGCACACACCAAGTCAAGAGTACCGCCAGTATGCGACAGCTAGTTATGTAGAACCAAAGGGCACAAGAGACCATGAGAAAGGAGAGTTTAGGTTGGTAAACAATTTTAATTATTTCCCTTTTGTACTGAGCTTATATCAATTCGTTCCGTCTGTCTAGTCAAAATCTTTCACATGCTGTTTCTGCCACTTGCCATTCTCAGAGTTCTTTATTTGTAGTAGGTAGGCCTGCTCCATCAACAGATTTAATAATTGGAGAGTGAGGTTGGTTGTGGAGCTAACACAAGAAAAATATATTTAGAATATAGGCTTTTAATAGATTTCAGACTAGAAACATATATTTAGCTTTTCAAAGAAGTACTTGTTCAAAACTTGTTAGTTCAATATTTTAAATCTTTTCTTTTTTTGTGTGGTCAGTTATGTTCTCCTAGCACTCTGAGCCTGCATTGTTTGTTAACAGTATATAGTTTAAATTGTATTATTAATTAGCAACATATTTTCTTGTTTTTTGTTAATTAATTTAAAAATCATGTACTCTCTCTCAAAAATATGAAACCCTAGTGCTATTAGAGCATGGAATGGGTTGCCTGAATCAGCCAGGTAAACCAATGACTTGGCAGGTCTTTTTCTGTTGTTTTAGCTTTCATAACAATATTTTTGTACAAAGCTTATATCATCTCATTCTGTTTGTCTGACACAAAGTTTGTTGTATACTTTATTTCTCCCACTTCCATTTCTCGAATTAAGGTGAAATTTTGCATTATTAATCATTGTCCCTAACAAAACGTGAATCCATAAAAAAATAAACCAATTAATTAATTGATTAGTGCTAATTAATTAATTATTTTGATATTGATTAAGGGAAGTAAATTATAGATCAAAAGCTTTGCACGAGCCAGGGCCACAAACTGAACTATATTCACATTACTATCTAATTGACTTCATTTTGAATTTCAGACATGTTGCAAAAGCAAAAGAAAGCATCACAGTCACTAATTACCAAAAGGAAAGTACTTCAGGTCAGCTGCCTTCCTTCCCTTGTCTGAAATGAGAATGAAAATCATAACAAATTTTTAACTAAGTAATCTGGTCCTAAAGTAAAAAAAAAATGTATTACTCAAACTAAGTAGTCTGGTAACAATAACATGTATCCCTATGGGCACTTTATTGATTCAAAGTAATCTGGTCATGAAGTAACAATAACATGTATCCCTATGGGCACTTTATTGACTCAAACTAAGTAATCTAGTCATAAAATAACAATAACATGTATTCCTATGGGCACTTTATTAACTCAAACTAAGTAATCTAGTCATAAAATAACAATAACATGTATTCCTATGGGCACTTTATTGACTCAAACTAAGTAATCTAGTCATAAAATAACAATAACATGCATTCCTATGGGCACTTTATTAACTCAAACTCAGTAATCTAGTCGTAAAGTAACAATATATTTTTCTTAATGCTCTATAATTTTACTCATTGAAAAGATTTGTATTTCTTGGCACTGTCCTTTAAGTATAAAATTGTTGTTAACCTAAAGTGATGACCCAGCTAGTGTTGTGCTGAGTACCCCTTTCAGACCTTGTGATGATGTAAAGTTCATTTTGTTTCTATGGCTGAGTTTCATGTGGCCAGCACAACCACAAGGTGCTTTTACTTTCTTAAAATACCAAAGTTTAAAATCCCAGTCAGCACCAAGAGTCGAACCTTAGACCTCGCAGCTCAAAAGCCAAGTGCTAGACCACTCAGCCACTATGCCATTTTGTGTTGAGACTAAATTTTATAGCTTGCTACAAAAAGAGATTAATTTGTGTTCAGTTGCAACTTAAGATTTGTGGCTAAGCGTGACCTTGTAGTTCTTCAGGAAGCATATACATTGTCTGTTTCTATGACAACACAGCAGTTCTAGTTAACAAAAATTATTTTAATGTATTTACTTAGTTTTCATCCCTGCCTTGAAATACTGTCTGAGGCAGCGGGTCTCAACCTTTTAAGAAGCTCGCAACCCCTTTTTACAATCCCCCCCACTTTGCCTCGACACCCCCCCCCACTCACACACATACAGCATGGGGGCCTAGTGATGTCCAACCCTAAATGGACTTCATCAATGATTCCAATTAAGTGCTGTAAGGGACAATTCTGCCCATACACTTTTTAACCTATATATATATATATATATATATATATATATATATATATATATATATATATATATATATATATATATATATATATATATATATATATATATATGGCATTACTGTGAACTAGGATTCTTTGACAGGAGTCTTCCTGCTATGATCCTTGTTTTGTTCATCATCACATCAAAAACATTCCTTTCTATTTTCAGATCCCCAGGCGCGGGGGCCATTTCAGGGCAAGTACAAAAACTTTACATCCTCTGGGATCAACCTACCCAGTCCAGTTGGCAGCATTGAGTCACAGGAGGGGGAGATGAAGGAAGGTGAAGAAGAGGGAGAGAACCAAGGTCACAGGCCTTATAGGAGGAAAAGGAAACCAAACAGTGGTCCGAGTGTGGAGACTCAAACCTTCAAATCAATGCAGCCCAATCCACCCCCTGACCAACCAGATGAAAACCCATTTTAGATCATCTACCAGTTACAAGAGTTTGAACGATTAGGACAAATTATTAATTTTTTAATTTTGTTACAGCAGCCGAAGTTATTTGAAAATAAATTGAGAAAATAATTTTATCATTGTGATATAGCCTTAATTACTGTAGGATGCAATGCTAGGTATAGGAAGGCAGTTTTTAAAAATAATTGCTCAAAAATATAAGTATTCAAATTAAAATTTGGTTTGGGAAGGAAGCATATTAAATAGTATTAGATAATCAAATTATATTTGTATAATAGATTTTTAAAAAAACAACATTTAAATTTTGATGCTACATACAATCAAAATATTCATAGTTAGAGTTACATGGTCAGTAATGTTTTTTCCAGTGGGGTCAGGAGGTATGTTGTGTTTCCCAAAATGAGGGGGTTCCTGACTTAGAAGTTCAAAGCAACCAACCTATGGCGCATGGTTGCTCCTATCGCCACTCCCTTAGGAGACCTCTGATTTAGCTTCATAAAACTTATCTAAATATACAATATTCAATGTAATATAGTACATGTTTTATCTCCTATTGTTAGTTGCCCTTGTCATTGACTTAGTTATGAACAAAGGAAAGTTTGGGAGTAACTTCAAGAGACAGAAATATTGTCAGCTTTTGGACATGTGTAACAAGACAACTAAATATTTGGATTCAGCAATAAACAACTTAGAAGAAACTTCATGTTTTGTTTCTTTTTCTATATGTAGCTATTTCTGAAAGTCAAATACATAGGTCTGTGGTCTAATGGGTTATAAAAAAAAAAAAAAGGAGGGGTGAGGTCTTAAAGCCTCTTCACACAAAAATTTAAGCAAAACATTTACAAGTTCCATGATCGTAGCCAGTGGCGTTTGAAATTCAATACCATTAAGTTAAAATTTTTAAAAATCTACAGTTATAATACCATTAAGTTAACATTTTTAAAAATCTACAGTTATAATACCATTAAGTTAAAATTTAAAAAAATCTAATGTTATAATACCATTAAGTTAAAATTTTAAAAAATCTACAGTTATAATACCATTAAGTTAAAATTTTTAAAAATCTACAGTTATAATACCATTAAGTTAAAATTTTTAAAAATCTACAGTTATAATACCATTAAGTTAAAATTTTTAAAAATCTACAGTTATAATACCATTAAGTTAAAATTTTTAAAAATCTACAGTTATAATACCATTAAGTTAACATTTTAAAAAATCTACAGTTATAATACCATTAAGTTAACATTTTAAAAAATCTACAGTTATAATACCATTAAGTTAACATTTTAAAAAATCTACAGTTACAATACCATTAAGTTAACATTTTTAAAAATCTACAGTTATAATACCATTAAGTTAAAATTTTAAAAAATCTACAGTTATAATACCATTAAGTTAAAATTTTAAAAAATCTACAGTTATAATACCATTAAGTTAAAAATTTTAAAAATCTACAGTTATAATACCATTAAGTTAACATTTTAAAAAATCTACAGTTATAATACCATTAAGTTAACATTTTTAAAAATCTACAGTTATAATACCATTAAGTTAAAATTTTAAAAAATCTACAGTGATAATACCATTAAGTTAAAATTTTAAAAAATCTACAGTTATAATACCATTATGTTAACATTTTAAAAAATCTACAGTTATAATACCATTAAGTTAAAATTTTAAAAAAATCTACAGTTATAATACCATTAAGTTAAAATTTTAAAAAATTTACAGTTATAATACCATTAGGTTAAAATTTTAAAAAATCTACAGTTATAATACCATTAAGTTAAAATTTTTAAAAAATCTACAGTTATAATACCATTAAGTTAAAATTTTAAAAAATCTACAGTTATAATACCATTAAGTTAAAAATTTTAAAAATCTACAGTTATAATACCATTAAGTTAACATTTTAAAAAATCTACAGTTATAATACCATTAAGTTAACATTTTTAAAAATCTACAGTTATAATACCATTAAGTTAAAATTTTAAAAAATCTACAGTGATAATACCATTAAGTTAAAATTTTAAAAAATCTACAGTTATAATACCATTAAGTTAAAAAATTTTAAAAATCTACAGTTATAATACCATTATGTTAACATTTTTAAAAATCTACAGTTATAATACCATTAAGTTAAAATTTTAAAAAATCTACAGTTATAATACCATTAAGTTAAAATTTTAAAAAATGTACAGTTATAATACCATTAAGTTAAAATTTTAAAAAATCTACAGTTATAATACCATTAAGTTAAAATTTTAAAAAATTATACAGTTATAATACCATTAAGTTAACATTTTAAAAAATCTACAGTTATAATACCATTAAGTTAAGATTTTTAAAAATCTACAGTTACAATACCATTAAGTTAACATTTTTAAAAATCTACAGTTATAATACCATTACGTTAAAATTTTAAAAAATCTACAGTTATAATACCATTAAGTTAAAATTTTAAAAAATCTACAGTGATAATACCATTAAGTTAAAATTTTAAAAAATCTACAGTTATAATACCATCAAGTTAACATTTTAAAAAATCTACAGTTATAATACCATTAAGTTAACATTTTAAAAAATCTACAGTTATAATACCATTAAGTTAAAATTTTAAAAAATCTACAGTGATAATACCATTAAGTTAACATTTTTAAAAATCTACAGTTATAATACCATTAAGTTAAAATTTTAAAAAATCTACAGTTATAATACCATTATGTTAACATTTTTAAAAATCTACAGTTATAATACCATTAAGTTAAAATTTTAAAAAATCTACAGTTATAATACCATTAAGTTAAAATTTTAAAAAATTTACAGTTATAATACCATTAAGTTAAAATTTTAAAAAATCTACAGTTATAATACCATTAAGTTAAAATTTTTAAAAAATCTACAGTTATAATACCATTAAGTTAATTTTTTTTAAAAATCTACAGTTATAATACCATTAAGTTAACATTTTAAAAAATCTACAGTTATAATACCATTAAGTTAAAATTTTAAAAAATCTACAGTTATAATACCATTAAGTTAAAATTTTTAAAAATCTACAGTTATAATACCATTAAGTTAACATTTTAAAAAATCTACAGTTATAATACCATTAAGTTAACATTTTAAAAAATCTACAGTTATAATACCATTAAGTTAAAATTTTAAAAAATCTACAGTGATAATACCATTAAGTTAAAATTTTAAAAAATCTACAGTTATAATACCATTAAGTTAAAAATTTTTAAAAATCTACAGTTATAATACCATTATGTTAACATTTTTAAAAATCTACAGTTATAATACCATTAAGTTAAAATTTAAAAAATCTACAGTTATAATACCATTAAGTTAAAATTTTAAAAAATTTACAGTTATAATACCATTAAGTTAAAATTTTAAAAAATCTACAGTTATAATACCATTAAGTTAAAATTTTAAAAAAATCTACAGTTATAATACCATTAAGTTAACATTTTAAAAAATCTACAGTTACAATACCATTAAGTTAACATTTTAAAAAATCTACAGTTATAATACCATTAAGTTAACATTTTAAAAAATCTACAGTTACAATACCATTAAGTTAACATTTTAAAAAATCTACAGTTATAATACCATTAAGTTAAAATTTTAAAAAATCTACAGTTATAATACCATTAAGTTAAAATTTTAAAAAATCTACAGTTATAATACCATTAAGTTAAATTTTTAAAAATCTACAGTTATAATACCATTAAGTTAACATTTTAAAAAATCTACAGTTATAATACCATTAAGTTAACATTTTTAAAAATCTACAGTTATAATACCATTAAGTTAAAATTTAAAAAAATCTACAGTGATAATACCATTAAGTTAAAATTTTAAAAAATCTACAGTTATAATACCATTAAGTTAAAATTTTTAAAAATCTACAGTTATAATACCATTATGTTAACATTTTTAAAAATCTACAGTTATAATACCATTAAGTTAAAATTTTAAAAAATCTACAGTTATAATACCATTAAATTAAAATTTTAAAAAATTTACAGTTATAATACCATTAAGTTAAAATTTTAAAAAATCTACAGTTATAATACCATTAAGTTTAAATTTTAAAAAAATCTACAGTTATAATACCATTAAGTTAAAATTTTTTAAAAATCTACAGTTATAATACCATTAAGTTAAAATTTTAAAAAAATCTACAGTTATAATACCATTAAGTTAACATTTTTAAAAATCTACAGTTATAATACCATTAAGTTAAAATTTAAAAAAATCTACAGTGATAATACCATTAAGTTAAAATTTTAAAAAATCTACAGTTATAATACCATTAAGTTAAAATTTTTAAAAATCTACAGTTATAATACCATTATGTTAACATTTTTAAAAATCTACAGTTATAATACCATTAAGTTAAAATTTTAAAAAATCTACAGTTATAATACCATTAAATTAAAATTTTAAAAAATTTACAGTTATAATACCATTAAGTTAAAATTTTAAAAAATCTACAGTTATAATACCATTAAGTTTAAATTTTAAAAAAATCTACAGTTATAATACCATTAAGTTAAAAATTTTTAAAAATCTACAGTTATAATACCATTAAGTTAAAATTTTAAAAAAATCTACAGTTATAATACCATTAAGTTAAAATTTTAAAAAATCTACAGTTATAATACCATTAAGTTAAAATTTTAAAAAATCTACAGTTATAATACCATTAAGTAAAAAAAAAAAGCAAAGCAAAACTACAAATACCAAATTACATGAGCGTAGCCAGTGGGGTTTGGAGGTTCAATACTTTAATTTTAAAAAAAAACTACTATTTGACACATGTTGTTTTTAACCAGTCGATGGTATATATATGTGGTTTTTTCATTCAGTAAAGAGCTGAATAAATAAATATATCATAGATGTACACACAAAAGTAGGCCTATATGTATAGTAGGCCTATATACATTTGGATCTGTAAACATACACGAACCATCTATTGTAAACATGAAGGTCTAATCCACATGTCCTTGTAATACCATTAACTGGACTGTTAATGGAAGAACTTTATTGCACAAAACTGACTGGAAAGACTTCTTGCAAATATTTTTCTAGCACTTGTTATGTAAATATTCTGTGGCATTTTAAGTCTCGAGAGACGATCTATCTTCCCCTTTACAACTTCTCGTGTGACTTAAGAGGCCTTGATACACAACTGCCTTCTATTATTCAAAATATCATGAGGGAGTCGAGCATGTGAACATGTTTAAGCCAGCTAATGTGTCTACTGCTGACTGGGCCGGCCTTAGATAATTGGAGGCCCCCAAATAAAATAGGAAAATGAAAAATAAATAGCGAAAAACTAAAACAACGTAATTTGTTTACAATCTAGTGTACTCATACATCAACATTAAACATTTAGCGAATTATTTTCTAAATAAATTATGTTTGTGTCCTGTGCGAGGTCCCCATCAATTTGAGGCACCAGGCGGCTGCCTAGTTTGTCTATGCCTAAGTCGGCGTTCCAGTAGGCCTACCACTTCATCGTGGTCGCCGGGTGAACACCCCGCTCGTTTAGGGTGGCCCAGGGTACTGGTTGCTCGCTACTGATGGATGAGCAGTCAGCGAGTGTAAAATGACATCAAAAGGGTTATGTCCAGCCCCCCATAGTGGGGCCCCGGAGCAACGGTGAGTAAGAGACCTAACGGGATCTCCGAAAAGCGGACAACGCTGGACACCAACTCGAGGTTTGGCTGGGATCTCCTGGGTCCCGGCTGATTCGCGGGTCTCTCTTTGGGCAAAGACTGGACTGACTGGCGCGGCCTGTTAGGCGCCCACGAGCTAGGCTCTAATTAGCCCGTTCCCTGGTGCGCTAGAGGAGGAATACGCCGCGATTAATGGTTATTCTGATTCTGGGAATATCAAGAAACGTGTACCCCCCCCCCCCAATAAACTATTTTGTCAGATGCCTAAGTCCGGCCTTGCAACTGATAACAGCGCTAATGTCCGCGGCACTTCCTCATCGGTTATTTTATCTTGCCACCTTATTTAAAGATTCCTACTTAAATTACAGACGATACTTCCAAAGATATTAAGATAATTAGGTCCTATGGGTATCTATGTGTCATTGAAGTCATTCTAATACTTAAGCATCGGTGGTGGAATAAGATATTTTAAGCCTTTTTTCTACCAAGAGTAGGCTGACCATTTTCACTACCGTATAGCAAAGTGCTCATCATTTAGGTCCAAAAGACTAGGACTTTGCAATAGGTAGTCAGCAAGGTATTGTCCCACACTCTTTTCTGCAGCCGTGACATGGTGCCCATTGCCTTAGCTAGGTATCCTGCTGTTGGTATCTTTGTCCAAGATAGCAAAAATGCTAAAACTAATTCCAGAGGTTGGCCCTTAAATTATTGGCCTTAATGGCCACGTAAAGAGCATTGCTTTTGTTTGTGCTTTGACTGATGCTTAAGCCAAACTTCTGCATGAAGCAAACTTTACACAACCAGAGTCTGAGTAGCAGATTCAGCGACAATAACTGCATTATCAGCGTAGAGGAGTACCCTGATTAATAGCTTTGTAGTTTTTGGTTTATGCCCAATCTGGATACATTTATTTATTTAAGCTTGAAAATCATAGTGACGTTCCGAACATAAATGGTTCGTCCTTTATCAGGGGCTTTTGTTACAAACGTCAAACAGAATTCGATACAATATCAAGTTAGCAGACAAATAATGGTTTGCACAACACCCAAGAATTTAGGCATACTTCATTAACTTAAGTGCGGCAGATTTATTTTAATTATTATTTATTTACAGACCTATATATATTTCTATTGGCCTCTTTAGCCACACAAGAAGTTGCAAAGGGAAAAGATTAATGTCTCTCGAGACGTAAAATGCCACAGAGATAGGCCTATATATTTCCATGTCTATGGGTTTTCATTACTAAATCGTAGAATCTGCTTCGCATCTTCGTCTGAAAGGAAAATCCCAGAGCGATGCAAACGAACCATATTTCCTATTAAGATTACGTCATTTGAAGGCTAGCCAACAACATGGTTCTTTGCCCCATAAAGCTGTCACATCTATAATACATTTTTAAAAAATCAACTTAAAAAAAGCAAACAATTATAGATGTGACAGCTTGAAAGCAGTAGCCTAAACACTTCCACAAGGAACAATATTCTAAAAACTATAATAGTCTACATCTAAGAACTTCAATTTTGGCTTGATTGATCGAAACTTTTTTTTTTAATCTAACACCGTAACAGGTAGAGAAACTTAGAATCACTTTAGTCAATCTAGATCTATATGATTCAGTATCTGGTTTCTATGTTGACTAGATATATAGGCCTATAGCCATTTAGAGACTAGATCTGATCTAAGCATCCTTAAATACAAAAACAAAACCTAATACAACGATTAAGGCACATTCTTCGTTCCATATGCTAGGACAAATTCTTAATGTGTACAAATGCTCCTTCTTCCCTACTGCTATTAGAGCATGGAAAGTGTGTCCTGAGCCAGCCAGGACTTGGCAGAATTTAAGTCATTGGTTAATATGCATTATGACTAAATTAATGCATGACGCGTGATCATCTTCTTTTTTGAAGTAACCCCAGCCAGCAAAGCTACCTGTTCAGCCCGGGCTGAGTTAGGGGCCCGCACGGGGAACCGGATAATCGTGCGGGGCAGTTTTATCATTTCCTACCCCGTCATGCGCCCATTCAAAACCCCCCTTAGATGAATGGGGCCCTTAAGTAGCAGGGGATGGAGAGATTTGCCCCATTGCTTCACTGCTGGGCGTCGGCTGGCGGTCTGAATTTTTGCGTCATACAGTTAAGGTCCCACCACCTACCCCCTTCTCGTCCTACTGGCAACGAGAGCTCTCCCCGCCTTGCTCTTATCTCGGACGAGACCGTCGGCCAGGAAACTCGTTGCGTAAGGAAATTCAAGGGGAGACAAAAAAAGAGCTCGCTAAAATTGATTCGGATAGTCTCCCATTTCATTATAAACACACAATAAACTCATCAAATGTTTTGTTATTTTTTTAAATTTAAACTTTTATTGCTTCGTTTTTTTTTGTTTTTTTTTACATTAAAATATTTTGTTTTATTGTTATACAATATAGAAGGACGATTGTTCTGAAATTGTATTTTATTTACATATTTAATGAAAACTATATTTTTGATATTTTAAATTTATCATAAATTTTTTTTACGAGCAATATAAAAACTGATGTAAACACTGCATACATTAACTGTACCCTGATAGCAAAAATTTTGGACCCGGTACCCAACTGGGCCCCAATTGTGGGATGAACGGCCCTTAGGGCTGAGTCTGGGCTCAGTCAGTCGGCCCAGAAAATCCCCTTGTGAAATCCGTGTGGGACCAGTAAGGGGAAGGACTTGTGGGTCACAACAGGGCCATAGATACTTGGCCCTTTGGGGGGAATTAATGAAAGCCCAAATGGGGCCCTTAAGGGTCGAGTCTGGGCGAAATCAGAAAGCCAAGATGACGCCCTGGTGGAAACCTCATGGGACCAGTACGGGGAAAACATTGAGGGGCCTGAAAGGGCTAAACACATGGGCCCCATTTGGGGGATTAACGTTGGCCCAAACACTTATGGCTGAGTCTGGGTTCAGTTAGGGGGCCCAGATAAAGCCCTGATGGGGCCTGTATGGGGCAAGCAATGAGGGGCCTGAAAGAGCTAAACACATGGGCCCCATTTGGGGGATGAACGTTGGCCCAAACGGGTGCCCTTAGGGCTGAGTCTGGGCTCAGTTAGGGGGCCCAGATGAAGCCATGATGGGGTAAGCAATGAGGGGCCTTAAAGGGGCTATATAACCTTCCCTTAACATAACTCCCCTTTCTTCTTTTTTTTTTTTTTTACCCACTCTCGAGTTAACATTTAATAAAAGGCTAGACAAAATGACGCCTCTCGAAGTAATAAAACTGAATCTGTCGTTCTTATAGGTTTCTATCATTGCGGAAGGTACCGGTACTAACTGACCAGTCATTGATATTTAGGGTTATTTATTTTCACGTCTACCTCAGGAAATAATATATATATATATATATATATATATATATATATATATATATATATATATATATATATATATATATATATATATATATATATATATATATATATATATTCTAATAAGAATGCTTTTATATTGATTTAAATATTTGTCTCAGTTATATTTAAATATAGATATCAATTTATAAAGATCGAATGCGTGTATAATTCCTACAAATAAAGATCAGTTTAGGTTAACACGTGTTTGACGTTTTCCTTGCTCGTTGCATAGAACGCTGCGTGCTATCAAGCAAGAAAGTACACGTGTGCACACTGATGGTCAGTAGGTCAAGGCTCACTGACTCTCACTGTAAGTCTTTTTCGTACCACCTCTTTACTCGATCTTTTTGTTGACGTAATAGACCTTGTGAGCTCTTTCTTTTATGAGTTACAAAAATGTTTAGGTCAATAACATTCAAATAGAATGAAACACGTAACTAAAACTATATTATGATTTAAATATAACTCAAGGAATTTTTAAGTATAAGATATAACTGGCAAGATCATGATATGAACGACAGGATTTGTTGTTCAGTTTCATACATTAAAGAAAAAAGTTATGACTCAAAATACATGCTCCATGACAGATCTAATAAACTACATTCTAGGCATAGTTCGTAAATATTATCGATGACTGATTCTACGAAGAGCATTTAAAAAAATCAAGAGGCATGCAAATGTGTTGTAGACTGTACGTGTCAGTGTTTTATCTAATATCTACTATATACCCCATTCACGAATATTTATGATTTAAAATTTTAAATCGTGCAATCTAACTTTCTAAGAAACATCTTCGTTAATTATGATGTCTATAATATGAATTTAGGAAATTTAGGCACCGGATATTTAGGCACCGCGTATTTACGGATATTTAGGCACCGGATATTTAGGCACCCGGAAATTTAGGCACCCGGATATTTAGGCACCCGGAAATTTAGGCACCGGATAATTAGGCACTTTTTGACAAGGCGGATAATTAGGCACCGGAAAATTAGGCACTCTTTAATAAGCGATCTTTGTTTTGAAAAAAAAAATGTTAACGTATATTTTATCCTTAGGCTATGGGCTATCGGTGACGTTATAATAAATAGCAACTATAACGATTCTAAATGGGAAAAATGACAATCATGAGAATGTGTGAAAAAAAAAGAGTCATGAGTCATTATATAATATAGACATCACAGGATTCAGGGGAGGGGAGGTAGAGATGATTCTCCGCTCATTGCTTCCGTCCATCACCAACCCCTAAGGTTGACTGGTGAGTTTTTTAAATTGATGATTATGCAAATTGTGTAAATATTTAGTTACTAATGTAAATACTTAGAATTAAAAAGTATTATAAAATATTTTTATTATGTCGGGGAGTGTTGGCGATAAATATAATCGCAATCGCCCTCTGCTTGTGGGAAAGGGAGGAGTCGTACTTTTAAAATGGGATGGGTGGGGTGGGGCGCACACACTCTCACTTAAATGAGAGAATTTCTCGCAGGTAGATGTAAACTAGGTCGTAAAGTTACGTAGTGAATCTAAAGGCTACACACTGGACTAAAGGGTATGGAAACACAAAGGTGTTACAATGGAAGTCTGGGGATTATATTTTAGAGGCCTTCCAAAAACTTGGGTAGACACATTTCTGTTAAAACCATCATAATAATAATTACAGTAATAATAAAATAATAATATATAAGGGAAATGCAGATAGTTAAATTTCATAAGGCAGTGTTGAAAGGGAAACGAGTGTTTTTTTGTTGTTTTTTAAATCATATATGTGTGTGTGTGTGTGTGTGTGTGTTTAATAGTGTGTTTATGAAACCTTTTTTGTCGTTTTTTTTTTCATTCTGAAGAGAAAAAAATTGCATATGGAACTGAACACAAAAGGAATGGGGGAATTATACCTTCTCCAAAATTGTAGAAAATATGTTTGGTTTATAATAAAGAAGGCGGGGTTAAATTGGAACATCAACAATCTTCTATAAGCAGAATAAGTATTAATAAAAGATCAATATTCCAAAAAAAAACAACATGTCTTTTCCATAAACTTTTTTTTACATTTTCAAAGCATTATATTTTATCGTAATTTCTAGCCGTTTTGCGATTTCCATTGCAATTTATAAAAATATTATATTACATAAATTTACATATATATTCAATAAAAGTTAATTATCACATTTGAAGGACGTAACACACCTATACACTCACACAATAGATCTTCCTAAAGAGGTTACACATTAATAATATAAAAGAAGGATTGTTGGTAATAGATATTAATGCTATTATAAAATATGTATGCTGCTTTAGTTTATCAACATATTTAATTCCTACAAGTAACGCGCGCAATTCCCTCCTGCTCATTCCCATTCCCACTATAAGAATTTTCTCCAGACTTCCATTTTAGCAGTTATGTACAATGCTGTACCCTGCCCTGTACTCCAGTATGTAGCCTTAAGTCTCATTACGTCATTTTTACGACCTAGTTCAACATCTACCAGCGACTAATCCTCTCCTTTTAGTGGGAGTGCGTAGAGGAGGAAGGGCTAAGGTCAGGAAGTAATGAGAGGAGAATCAACTCTACCTCCCTTTCCCTGAATCCTTTAAGGTCTATATTTTATAATGACTATTAATCTGGAGGCATTTTTTCCATACATTCTCACGATTGTCATTTTTTTTTCTCGTTTTTGTCAGCTTTCCTTTTATATCATGAAAATTCAGTAAGAATCGTTTTAGTTGCTATTTTTTTATAACGTCACCCAGAGCCCATAGCCTAAGGATGAAACTACTTTCAAAATTAAGGTCGCTAATTAAAGAGTGCCTAATTATCCGGTGCCTAATTTTCCGCCTTGTCAAAAAGTGCCTAATTATCCGGTGCCTAAATTTCCGGGTGCCTAATTATCCGGGTGCCTAAATTTCCGGTGCCTAAATATCCGGTGCCTAAATTTCCAGATACCCTATAATATAGTCCTGGGGGGGAAAAAGAGAGACCGTGCCGCTGGTCAATGTGGAGGCTACCCGGCCACGTGGCTTACTTACAATTGACCAACCAGAGACAGGTCTACATGATACAGCCTATTGCATCATTAAGAAAAATAGCGACAGAACCAAACGCCATGACCATCCCATTCCAGTCATGGTAGCCTACTCATAGATCTACTTCAAGATTGTGTTGATTTGTGATTAACTCGACTCTGTTCTAACAACTTTGGAATGTGTGCGTCAAGCAAAGGTACTTTTTATTTTATTAGACAAATAGATCTAGGCCTACTTTATTATTTATTATTATACTTAATTAAAGTAGATTAGATCTAGATCTACACTTAGATCTAAGTCAATGAGTACAGGTATTTAATTTTAAATATAATGTATTATTACTACTCAATTTTATTATAATTACCAATTTATTAAGTTTAAAAAAATTATTACTATACTTAGGCTACTATATTAATATTTTGTCATATTCTTCAAGGTGGACCATGTTGGAAAATAACTTTCAGTCAAGTTGAGACAAGAGCTCCATTGATGTTATTGTTCTTTTTTATTGGCATTGAATTGATCAAACTGGTAATTTTTTTACAATATTTTCATGCTAAAAATGTTATATACAAATCTGATGATCCATATTTCCTGAATAATTTATATTAGCAGTCTAGATTTACTAGTAAAATTTATTTAATACTTATTTTATTTTCTGTCTGCAGAACATGTTTGTAAAATGTTTTACATGTTTCGGATGTTCCTTCAGAGTTGAAGATAGTTTACTTCCTAGTCCAAACCTCCCGCAGGATGACGGGGGATGGGAGCGGGCAGGGTTTGAACCCTGGACCATCGATAAATCTGAACGACAGTCCAGCGCGCAAACCGCACGACCAGGCAGCCATGTTCTAGAGATACTGGAGAAAAGATTTGACTGCAGTACAGACTCATTTTCAATTGAAAGCAATTAAAAGAAGCAGAGATAAATACAATCAGGATTGGGCATGAAGCAAATTTCCCAATGGCAAATGATGTATCACTGTTGGAAATAGAAGTGAAACTAAAGGATGAAGATTCTCATGAAAATTTGGTAAGGCCCATATTATATTGTAGGATTTAGGATGTAAAATATCATTTATGTGAAACAAAAATTCAGCTATTTATTTATTTATGTGTCAGCAGAATCATACTTATCTCATCTTATATATTACAGATCTATCCAGTGAAAACAGCATTAAGAGAACAATAGTATGGATTATAACTTGGCTGGACTGGACATGGCACAAACAGAAAATAAATGTATTGAATTTTCAATCCAAATTATGGATATTAGGTATGAATTTTTATTTCCATATTTTTTACTAACATAATCTTTATAATTTTTTTTAATGCCACAATTGCATTGTTACTTTTCTTTTAAATCATTTCTTGATCAAATGCTGCGTCAACCTAATGAGTATTTTAATTTTTTATGAACATTGTGTGTAAACTGTTAGGTCTTTATACCTCCTATAGTTCGCTGTGTGGTTGTGATATGTTTTCTCCACCATCACCAGACAACTATGTCAGTGACTTTCTGTTGGAAAAACATACTACTTATACATACGATGGTAGGCTCATATTTCACAGAATTTTGAATGTTATCACTTGTTGGAACAACTGAAGCACAATTGCATCTTGAGGGACAGATAAACAACAATTAATGTACTGTTAGTTTACGGCAAGTAACGTTTCACATGAAGGGTATATGATACGAGTTGTAAGATTTTAAAAATTATTTTTTTATTTTTTTTAAACTTGTGCAGAGTACATGTGCGAAAAAACAGTAGTTAATGAAGCCTGCATACACAAATCATGAATAGCACTTTTTGGTTTCGAAAAAGTGAAAATCATTGTGTTTTTGTTTTTTGTATGTTTTATATGAACATTTCATTTTAAATCATAGGTATATATTTTATTTTTTTTATTTTTTTTTATGTTCTTCTTAGACTATTCAAGTGAGTTACCCAAGTCTGTCAAATAACTTAGAGAAAGTACTTGAACTTGGCTACTAACTACATGTGATGGCACAGAAATCGTAAAAAAAGAAGGAGGATGGCTTCCACTCTGAAGGAACATTCCAAACATGTAAAACATTTTACAAACAAACCTAATCAAAGTTTATAAATGCTAGATAAAGTAAAAAAAAAAAAAAAGTAAGATGCACAAGCAAATTTATTTACATACCACAGATATTAGAACTAATGACTAATGGAAAAAAAAAACTACCTTTCTAGACTTAACAACAAAGAAATAAGTAAAGATAATATTTCAAATATGTGCTGGATCTTGTTTAATAACATACTATGTAGGTGCATTACATAAAACATGTAGTGGTTCTTGGTTGTTGATTACTGTGCTTTTTTTTAAATACACATTAATTTTGTCATATGTTAATTATAAATATTTATGTTCACCATTAATTATTTCGTTCAGCTATAGCAACATAAGGGAGGCATGGTGGCTAAGTGGTTAAGCATTTGGCTTCCAGACCCGAATTAGAATCTCAGTGAAGATTGGGATTTTTAAGACACCCTAACTCTGATGGATACCAGTACCTGATTTTAGCTGAGGAAAGTAAAGACAGTTGTTTTGTTAGCTACATGACACCCTGCTTGTTAACCATTAGCCAAAAAAAACTGATGGCCTTAACATCATCTGCCCTAAGTTTGGAAAGGGGAACTTCACTTTTATTAGAACATAAGGTTATAAGTTGACAGTTACAGATGATGTACCGTATGAGCATCATTGTTGTTGACTGGCTTTTGAACAGTAGCTTGAAACATTTGCTCTTACTTACATAGAATATTCACTGTTAAAAAACTATGACTATGATAGTGCAGCTACTCTGCTCAAAATTGAAAAAAATATTTTGTTGAAATTATAAACATGCTCTATATATAAATGTATAGTTTTCAGTGTTGAGCACACACTTTTTCTTTGGTACTGGGTAACGTACATGAGCTATATTTTTGTGAAATATTATCTTCTAAAATTAGGCGAAGTCTTGAGAATATTTACCTCAAACAGAATCAGCTTTGGGTTTTTGCGCATGTAGACCCTATTGATTAAAAAGCACCATTCTCTAATTATATTTTACTTGTTTAAATTTATATATTTTATGGTTATTAATTATTCTTTGTATTTATTTTTTTAATTATTTTTTTTTGTAAAGTAAGCACTGGTATTTTTCTAAAAGTATGTTTCACATTTATTTCATTTTAAACAAATTAAGTCATTTACTTAATGTTCAGTTATGTTCTAAATGTATGTTTTAAAAATTTCAGTGTTTATGTTGCTAAGATTTCACAAACTTGTTACAGGTAGCGTATTTTTGTTTTGGTAATTTTTTTCTTTAGAATGACAACATAATCGGATGTAAATTTAAAAAAAAAAATTTGTTTCATGATTGTCAAAACACTTTGCTTTTCAATTTACATACAGCAGGCTCATACTTTGTTTAGATAATTCTGAATTACATTCTATATATAATTTATAGGTTTCTGTATAGGCTATTCAAGCTTTTGTGCATGTTAAAATTT
Organism: Biomphalaria sudanica; assembly: GCA_036873155.1. Classification (NCBI taxonomy): domain Eukaryota; kingdom Metazoa; phylum Mollusca; class Gastropoda; family Planorbidae; genus Biomphalaria; species Biomphalaria sudanica. The sequence continues at coordinate 1,126,891 of JAZGLO010006697.1, forward strand.
CATAAATTTGGTAGCCATTATATTTTTTTAAAAAATGTATATACATTTTATGGTACAATAAGTACTTATTGTATTTTTTAAAATATAAGCGTCTATATTTTAAAAACTTATTTCTAATTTGCCATTTGAAGCAATTTTTTATTACAATTAACATTTAAATTAATAGCTTTTACTTATTTCAGTGTATATATTGATTACATTCCACCAACTCAATACTTTTTTTGTTACTGTTATTTTTTATATATTTTTTTGTACATAATTACAAAAGCTAAGATTTTTTTCTTGTTGTTGTTGTTTTTATGTTTGCTTTCAACATAATTTTTATACAGCAAACTTATACTTTGTGTAGATGATCCTGAATTATGTTCTTTATAAATTTGTTATAGATTTTCATGTTATCATTCACAACTTTTTTGTTGACTCAATACATTTTCCATAGTATACTATAATATTATAGGATCAATTTTCACAGTTAAAATGTTTGCTACCGGTATTGCTTTTCCTTTTTTAAAAAGTTTTTTAGTGTATTCTGATATTTTTAATAGTTGCTAACATTAACATTTTATGATGCAATAAACTATTAATTTCAACTAGTAAATTGTTTATGTAATTATTTATGTCATTTTATGCCATTTCAGCTAGAGCTCAGTGTCATTTCTTACTGGGCCGCATGAGGCAGGGCTTCATCTGGGCCCCCTAACTAAACCCAGACTCAGCCCTAAGGGCACCCGTTTAGGCCAACGTTCATCCCCCAAATAGGGCCCATGTGGTTAACCCTTTCTGGCCCCTCAATGTTTGCCCCATACTGGCCCCATGAGGGTTCCATCTGGGCCCCCTAACTGAGCCCAGGCTCAGCCCTAAGGGCACCCGTTTGGGCCAACTTTCATCCCCCAAATGGAGCCCATGTGTTTAGCCCTTTCTGGCCCCTCAATGTTTGGCCCATACTGGCCCCATGAGGGTTCTGTCAGGGTTTTATCTGGGCCCCCTAACTGAGCCCAGACTTTACCCTTAAGGGCCCTTATTGGGCTTTCATTAATTGTCCCCAAAGGGCTAAGTATCTCTTGCCCTGTTGGGGCCCACAAGTCCTTCCCCTTACTGGCCCCACAAGGGTTTAACACTGGGATTTTCTGGGCCCCCTGACTGAGCCCAGACTCAGCCCTAAGGGCACCCGTTTGGGCCAATGTTCATCTCCCACTTGGGGCCCATATGGTTAGCATGGGCTTGCCCAGTTGGGGCCCTTACTGGGCCCAAAATCTTTGCTATCAGGGGCGTCTGTATTATATAAGATAAGATAGTGCCACATACTTTTTTTTTTCATGTATTCTGATCCGCTACTCTTAGGTCTGATCCAGATCTAGTGATCTGCCGGTACCTAAATTAGATCTAGACTCTAGATCTATACATAATACATTATTTTATACATTGATTTGTTTCTTAGTATGTCTAGAGAGCTTTGTTTCTTGAACTTTCTTCCTTGGATATAATAGGCCTACCACAACTATGCAACACACACACACTCGATAACAATGCCTTCGCTTCTGAAGATTAAGGATTCGAGTTTTGTGTTTCACACAGTCACGCAAACCCAATTTCGACCTACATATTTTGTCACATCTAATCAATCATGATCTAATGCAGACAAGGCCGTTGTCTACAGGGGATCTATTTGAGTTATATTTTCATCTTTTGCGCCTGTCTTTGGCAAGGGTTTTTCTTTCGGGTTGGTGTGGACAGAATCATTACTTATCATTCGTCAGATGAGCTGAGTCGAACACTTAACCAACATGGTGTAACAGAGGGTCCCTCCAGAAGCGCTATAAAGATCAACTCATGCGCCATTTCGCCCTTACTGGCATAGAGGAAAGTAGCTGGCAGCAGTTGGAGCGCTGTCACGAATGTTTCTTATAGATGAACACAATGACACACAGTCATGACAGGTCACTTTGAGATATAATACCATAACTCAGTATTTCCCAAACTGTGTTCGCGAGGCCTGAATAGGTTTCCCACGAATTACTGGAATAATTAACGTGTAGACCACCACGTGAATTAATCTCTCTAAAAAAAAAAATAAGCAAAGTGTTCCGCTAAATACTCAGAATGTACCGGTACGAAGTGTTCCGTTAAGGAATAAGTTTGGGAATCCCTTTTTTTCACTTATACATCACAGATATGCCTTTAAATAAAAAAAAAAGATTATTACGAGGAAGGCTTATTAACAAGTTCATTCTTGTTAATTGTACTCATTAGAATTAGCCTAACTAACCCTAAGTTTTCCCCACTGGCTGATTAAGGCAACAGGAAAGAAAGCACTTATAAGAATATTTGTTTGCACTTTTTTTTTCTGCACAGATTTTCACATTTCAAAATGGAGAATAACCGCCAGTGCAGAGTAAGTGTTGACAGTGTAGAGATATTCCGTAAAAAAAGACCCCATTCTCCTAGCAGAAGTAAAATGTATGTTACAGAAAGAAAAGAAATGCCTCAACAGCGACAAGCCACCAAACGATTCAGCGTCGCAGAGGCCTCCGAAGAAGCCAGCGGCAAGTCCATATTTGACGCCAGTATCAAGCCAGTCAACACAGTAGGCGACGGTTCCCACCCGAAAGACTTCACACATCAGGTGCGAGCCACGGACATCGCCGAACCGCACTCCACGCAGACGGGGCCCTCCCTGAGGGAAAGGAGCGCCCAGCTTCCGAAGAGATGCTCCGAGAGAGTGCGCTGCAAGTCGGGTAGGCGTTCGTGGAATCACTGCTGCGACACCCCCAGGGCTTGCTGCGGGAACAAGATCTGCTCCGGGGAACCCAAAGACTTTCAAATACAGGCTGATCCTCGCGAGATAGGGTCCAGCGAGTCGGTGCAAACTGGCCCTTCGTTAGCCGCCAGCGGGTCATTCTGTCGATTCGACTATAAACTAAGAAAGGTTAAGAAATGGCCAGCGGATAGCAGCCAGCAATGTGACTGTCCCAACAAACAAGAATATCATGTCTCCTGTGCCGAAAACAGGTTAGTTTAAAAAGTTGAATTTTTTAACATCAAGAGGATTTTAAAAAATGGCGTGGAAGGGGAAGAAAGACATCAAAGTAGGAGACATTCATATACGTTTCAGTTTTGCAGAAGTTTATATGTATTTTTTATGTATAGAACATTTGCTTTTTTACCCCAATAGATCTAGAAACAAACGATCTGTTAGGGCACAGTTAGGCCAAAGATGGTGCATATTTTAGTAAGGGAAATACTTTTCTATTCATTTTAGAAGTTTTTGTCGTGGGTGATATTGAAATAAAGAGGTTGTCAAAGAACCATATTTTGAGCCTTGAGTGTTGGGCTAGACTCTGCCAGACAGTCATTGAAGGAGAACCAGATGGGGGAGAGACTGGGGGGGGGGGTCAAGACAGCGTAAGAAAGCTGGTCGCTAACTATAAAGTCTGGAGTATTGAATGATTTCGTATGTAGTTGTAGAGCTTGAGGAGTCTGTCCAGGCAACAGCGACACACGTGACACGCCTGAGTATGAATGTGTTATATCCCTCTGTCTCTTCATTTATGTATGGATCATAAGCAACTGCAGTCTTATAAAAATGGGCCAATATCATTTTATTATTACGGGACAAGCCTGGTGAATAACTTAATTCTCGAGTTTGATCAAACATGCGGTGAACATGGAGAATTTAAAACTAAGCCATAAGAACTTTTGTACTTTCCGACTTTACATCAGAACTTCTGGAAGACCTTTAGTGCCTACTAGTTTGTGTAGTGCCCGTTGTGGTAGTCATGAACATATTTGGGTCAGTGACTTTGACAAACTATGCGCTGTGAAATTCAGTTAAACCAAAATGAGGACGATCTGTAACTTGAACTTCTGGAGAAATGAAATTATAAGACCTACGTGTAGTTCGTTGTTGACAGATCTACGAGTCCTCAAATGTGTATTTTTGATTCTCCTCTGTCATCTCTTATAAGTTGATCGTATTTATTATTATTTGTTTTTATTAATGTAACATATAGCGGTAACAAATATGTAGGTTTTTTTGTTTTTCATCTCCACCTATCTCTTAGTCTGTCGGACTGTTAAGGCACCCTACATGATATTTCGACCGTCTTTCTCCATTCCTATCGATCTTTCGCCTCAACTAGTGTCTATTTCATCGTCCATTCTTTGATGTCTTCCCATCGCGTTCTCTGTCTCTTCCTTTTTCCTGCGGAAAATTTTTTAAAAAAATTTTAGATTGTTATAACGATATGTCATCAACATTGTCTTATTTAGCCTAAGACTTTATTTTGTGCAACTGGCATTATTATATTTAAATATATATATAAGTGTAACAAGTGAGATTTGAAGGCGAGTCCGTATTCCCTTTTATATACCGTGTCCAATGTCTAACAGTTCTGTTATTCCAATGAGTTTATATGTCATACAAAACTCTTTCCAAACCCCCTTTTCCAACCTATTTTCAAACTACACAATTTCAAATAGTTTGAGTTTCCAACATGCTTTTAAAACAAATAGGCCTACTATTGCATTGACAGAATTACTTATTTATTTTTTTTATTGCAAAGCTAATATCAACTCACTTTGTCTGTCTGTCCAAAAGTTTGTACACGTTATTTCTCCAACACACAATCTTGGATCAAGCGGAAATTGTGCACAATTATTTCTTTTGCCTTAACACTAGAATCAATTTTCAAAAAAAAATAATTAACTATTGATAATAAATTACTTTGTTGGGTATCCCAAAAAAGGGAAATAAATAGTATTTGACTGAAATGGTTGTATAAGCTGAATTAGTCCTCTTGCTGAGGAAATAAATAGTACTTGATTGAAGTGGTGGTATCCGCTGAATTAGTCCCCTTTATAGATTGTCGTCCGAGGCTTTTTACACATTTAATTACATGACTGATCCAAAGTAATTGTAATATAAGCTTTGTTTTTCTTTTTCATTTTGCTTGTTTCTCTATTAGAAAGACTTTTTTTTTGTAATGCCTAGGTTAGCCCGACCCCTAGTAAATTTTAATTTTTATCCTTGGTTTTGTCTTTGTAGTTTTCAAATATATATGTAGGCCTATACCGGTATAATAGTAACGAATTTGCTTTGTAGGCCTACTCTTGCTTAGGGTTGGTATTTTGCTTTCACACAGTGGCGTAGCTAAGGATCATCTATACCATATCTCTAACTACATTGGTGTAACCAGAATTTTTTTTTTCAGGAAGAACCCGTTCCCAAAATTAAAAAAATGTCTTTCATTAGTTAAGAGCAAAGTAATCGCTCTTACACGAAGTCATCAGCTGCATAAAGGAGGGATTATTGTTATTTTAAAATTTTACTTGTTACTTTTTAGAACTAAAATCTTAAATATTGAATTTTTTGACACCAGTGTAAATATTTAATTTACACTTTTTACAGGGAGGGGTGTGGAGCTTTCCATCAACAAGTCAAGTCCACGGACATTCAGTCCAGTGATGTGGTTCAGACTGGCCAGTCTGGGCAGTGTACGGAGGGCGACATCATCTTATACGGCACAGCCAAGCGCCAGCCCACCAAGGCGTACAAGCGGCACAACAGTAGCGATGACTACGTCTGCTGCGAGTGTATGCGGGTGAAGGGAATAGAGGGGCAGAGTCACGTGGGCACCCAGGTCGCCGCTACGAACATCTCTCCCTCTAAGTGCATCCAGACGGATAGATGCCTAGCCAACGCATGCCTTACTGGCAGGAAGATAAGAAACACGGACTGGGATGACTGCAGGTGCAACTCGGCCAAAGGTGCTCCTGGGGGCTCTGGGAAGAAGAGGACGATCTCACAGGCGGTCAAGCCGTTGGACATATCCGACTGCACAGAAATGCAGACGGAGTCCTCGCTCGATCTCACCGAGGTCTACACCAGGAAGCGAGAGGTTTGCCCCGGCTCCCAAAGAAGCGGAGACATCATACGATACGGCAGGGCCAGAGACATTTGCGATGACTGCGTCCAGATCAGGGTAAAAATACCTAAGAACGCTGAACTCACAGAGAGGTCCACTCAAGTCGAAGGCCGCAATATCAATGTCGAAGACGGCAATCAAACCATTGAGTGCTGTGGAACGTGTGACTGCAATTAAAATAAATTATACTATGCTGTTACCGCAAAGTAACCGACGACCACAAAATGCCTGTTGTAGCATTTCTGAAGACTTAAATGGCGTTTGTGAATATCAATCTATTAATTGCAAGGCTAACACGGAGATGAAACAATCAAATTTCACGACTACATTTATTCATTTAGTGATTATACAGGCCGACGAATTTCTCAAATTATACAAGAAAATGGAAGTGGATAAGATGGTGGACTTCCTCTTATGATGGGAGCATGCGCACTCTGAAAGTTATGCATATTTTCAAGAAGCCAAGCTTTACTAGCTTCATTTCGCTTTTAAATAATGTCCGATGCATTCGCCATAAATCTACCAGAACCAGTAGTACTAACTCTAGATGTATTAGGTCTATCTCCCTGACACGTTTTAGTAGAGTGTTTTCCAACCAAGCAGGGCGCCTAACCTAACGGAATAGAAAATCTTGTGAATCATGTACGTGTGTGCTTTTGTTTGTTTTCGTTGAGAACCTTATCTCAGTATTTACAGTTGTCAATGTAGGAGAAAATCCCAACAGTAGCAACTCATCATTGGAACTTAAGTCTTTTAGTATAGGACTCGCATAGAAGAAGACTTTTCTATCCGAATAGTGTGTTTTACCTTGGTATTTCTGTTTGATTATCATAACAGTGAATCGGAAAAGGGTTGCCCAAATGTTTAATTATCATAACAGTGAATCGGAAAAGGGTTGTCCAAATGTTTAATTATCATAACCGTGAATCAGTAAAGGGTTGCCCAAATGTTTAATTATCATAACCGTGAATCAGTAAAGGGTTGTCCAAATGTTTAATTATCATAACAGTGAATCAGTAAAGGGTTGTGTCCTAATGGTTATCATAAAGTGAATCAGTAACGGGTTGTCAAAATGTTTATCATAACCGTGAATCAGTAAAGGGTTGTCCAAATGTTTAATTATCAAAACAGTGAATCAGTTAAGGGTTGTCCAAATTTTTAATTATCAAAAACAGTGAATCAGTTAAGGGTTGTCCAAAGATGTAATGAAAGAAGCAGTTAAGGGTTGTCCAAAGGTGTAATGAAAGAAGCAGTCAAGAGACAGTAAAATGTAGGCAAGACAAAACACAGTAAAAACACTCTAGCCAAAACAAGACAGCAGCATATTGTCCAGATAGGACTGGACTCAACTATACTCTAGATATTATTTCATACACACTGATATTAATCAAAAACAAGGAAGTCATAATCCAGTGTTTAAAACAGTTATATTCTGATCATGGTTCATCCAATGTGCTATTTACAGATGTCCAAATAAACTGAATGACATGATTCAAATAAATCACTCACTGTTATGTACAAACAAACTCACCACAGAACCAGTCATGTGTACAGTATAATACAAACAGGAGCCAAAACCCTCATCTACACAATAAATACAGCTCAAACATGAAGGGGGAGGACTGGCTGATACAATAAACTAACAAAACACTTTAATCCATCCCATTGTAGAATGGACAACTTCAGTAAAACATATTCTATGTATAAAACTACATCTTACCTACACAAGTGGGCACTAACTTAAAACATTTATTTCAATTCGAAAAATAAAAAAAAAAAGAAAATATATTACATTTAAAACTTTTCCTTTCTAAAATAAACCTGTTCACTAAAAGTAAAGAAAGCATAAAATAAAAAATTGATGTTAAAATCTTTTGAAATAAATGAGTGCGATGAGATAATACATGTGTACCAAGTTTTAAAAAAATTCAGTCTTACAAATAACTAACTTATCGAACTAAAGACTCTAAAATGATAGTGTGATAAAGACTCGTACACCATAGGCATAAGATATAAATATTAGGTGGGAAGTTACAATTTATGTTGGTGCTAATGTGTATTGTAGCTATTCCTGAGATGGGTCTACATGTAATGGTAGATGCTGAATTGTAAGATTGTGTTTCTGTAACTGTATTAAACTATGAACATCATCCTAGCAGAAAGAAATTATAAACTTAGCCTACAATGCAGTTCATTCCTATATAAGGTTTGTGTATTAATGACTTGAAGCCAAGGTTAAAGAAGGATTGCACCATGAGTGCTGTTTCTGAACTATATTATTGCAGGGGGGTGAACACTGCTGATTTCAAATATATTTCTGCATGTGCCATCTACTATTTCAACCTAATGCAGAATTCTTATATACCTCTAGCCAGCAATTAGTCTTTAAGCTGTAGGATAGTCTTTGCAGTCTGGAAAACTGTATACAGCAGGAAAAAAGCAAGTTTTAAAATTTGTCTGAAAGCCAATCAACATACATTCAAACATTATTACCTAAAACATCTGGTCACTAAATTTCACTGATGGCTCTGTTTAAAGTGTCACAGAGATGTATGATATAGCTGGGTTTACTATGGTGTACACTTCTAGTTTTATAATTAAAAACTAGAATCTAGATGCCAATAATTATATGCAGACAACTCTATTAATGCATGACTTCCTTCAACTTGGACCTATAGTCTTTTATTAATTTTGTTTATTGTAACTAGATACACTAAATCCTATGGCTTAGTGAAGTCATCCTGTCATTGTAACTCAGAAATGGATATTAATTTTTCCAGCCAGCAACTTGAATACTAAGTTTTAATAACACTATCTGATAAAACCAGTCCCTTGCAAGATTTGCACTCCTATAAAATTAAATAATCAACAAATAATCGTTCAATTTACTTGAAAACCAAAATATAATCAGCTTTAGTGCACACTCACTCAAAAAAAAAAGATACTTGTTGACCTTTTCAGCAAGTGACTGATTTCGACAGACAGTGTCTCACACTCTAAAACTTAGTTCTTAGTGTAACCAATTTTCAAGTTTTCCATTTTTCAAAGTATGTAAACAAACAAAAAATCAACATCAGAAAGAATTGCAAAGAAACTTGGATTTTAACGCTGGGTGGAAGAGATTTGGTCAAATTTGAACATCAATGTCAGTTTAGCAGAACACAAGAACTTCAACCTGTGTGTGTGTGCGCGCGCAAATCATGGGAATCAAATGGAAATGAATGGCTTGTGTGAAAGTTTGAATATACTGAATGTAGCAGTTGAACCAATACAAAAAGAATGTTTACATGGTGAGAGGTGCAGTGACTACCAGATGAAGACCAACTAAAAGAGCCCTTAACAAACAATGCCTATTAGATATATTGTCTCTCACACATTCTATGACAGCCAAGTCTACACACTACACAGTGTGGCCTTTAGCTGCTGTGTTGTGTTTTCTTTGGGGGCTTCAAGTAACAGCAAAAAAAGAATAATTATATTTCATATTTTTCATTGCATAATGGATAATTTGCTATATAAAACTTTGATATAATGATCTACTTAAGGTATAAATGTTAGACGTAAGTGAAAAAAAAAAAAGGAGAGATTTTGACATCTTTTTGTAAAAATCTAGCTTCAATGATATTATTAATTATGTGATAAACAAAACAAAAATTCAATGCTTTTGAAAAACTGAATACAACTTTGTGCTAAACTATCTTGAGTAGAGAGCACTGTATCGAGACTGCAGACTTTTCTACCTGCACTTCTCTGGAGAACCAAAACCTTTGCACAATCTATGCTTAGCTACCATAGGCCACAAATACAGCAGCTTGTTGAAGCCATAACTCCATGGGTGCAGTGATGAAGAAGAAATAATTAAATATTTAGGCTCACACTTGCACATCAAACTTTATGTTGTAGATGGCTTTCTCAAAGACATACATCAGGAACAAAATATAGATTAAAAATGTGCAAAATTAATAATAATAATAACTAAAATTATAAAAATTTAAATAAACAGAACCCTCTTAGCATATACAAGGTAACATTTTTTCCCCCCATTTAAAAAGGATGATAGTTCTGTTTGACACAAACTTCTGACAGTACAAATGACATGGTCTAAATGAAACAGAGTTAAAATAATTAAAAAATACAAACATATTAACTGCATCACAGATAGTTAACATGTCCTATATACATTGTAGACTGTGTAACAACCTTCAAGTTGGATCAAATGTACAGTTACTATAAAGAGCCACTTGCATTCATGCCTCTCACACACCCTCTGTAGACATTGGAGTGTTAGCTTGCATCAAGGCCTTGTGTTACAGTATCTCATTGAAATAGAAGACAAATGTGAGAAAGTCCAATGTGCTAGCAAACTACAAGAGACTATTTGATAGATCATAAAATATGAGAGAATCACTTGTACATTGTGTCTCATCTGGCTGTTCTTAGCCAAGTTAAAAGATACTCATAGAAATAATTGTTTTGGCTTTGATGTTTGATAATTTAAAAAAATGACACTAATAAAATATCCTAAATTGGCTTCTCTGAAATTCTGCTATTATATAAGTATATATTTTTAGAACTTGTTAATCTTGCATAAACTAAACTCCTGAAACTAGCTAGGAGCTACATCACCCCCACCCCCCCCAAAAAAAAAAAAACCAGCATGTGATATATCTTTAATTTTCCTCTTTAAAATATCTTGATAACACATTATATACAAATGAAATTAAAATGTTTGTACATCAGACAAGAAAGCGCATACTGGACATGTTACCGCCTTTTATGAAACTGATCAAAGACCTTTTCTAATTAAACCTATTCAACTTTATCATAATGAAGAAAAACCTAACAAAACGTAGAACTTATGTGTTTTTTTTCTAACAGACAATGCAGACAGTATTTGACACAGCATTCTTCTGACCAGACAACTTAAATTTTTCAATCAAACTGTGGGGCCTCTCAAAAGACCTAGAAAAAAAAAAAAAATGTTGACTATATTTTGTCTAGCCAGTGGTCTACACCTATCCGACCAAATAGAAATAAGCAGCAACCAATGCTAGCTCAGAAATAGCAGCAGCAGCAACCAATGCTAGCAAAGGAGTTATTTTCAAAGCAAGTCACTGTAAGGATTGTAATTTGGGTCAAGCTTTTTCAAAGAGTTTGATTTTCTAGTTTTGACAGTGCATACATTTGTTCCCTCCCCATCATTTTCCTGGCCATATGAACTTTAACTAAATAAAAAATAATTTATGACGCTTTGTTAGTCCAATTGTTCTTTTATTTTGAAAAGAAGTGTACAAGACCTGAACCAAGCTAATAGAAAACATGCTACCCGACCTAACAGGTTATTTTCAGTGCAAGTAAAGTTGAAACTATCTTAATTACTACCTAGTCAAGAATACACATTTTTTTTTAAAGGTAACTTTCCCTTTCTCCACTGACTAATGGGCAATAATGATGTTCTGGTCCAATTGTCAACACATAGATATGAACAAACTGTACAGAGATGAAAGACCAGAAAACTAAGATTGCTGACATGGTGACCAGCTGTAGAGGAACAAGCTCAGTTTAGTACAAACAAAGGACGCCAGAAGCTGCCTGCAAACTAAAGACACCCAGTAGGGGGGGGGGGGGGGGGGGGGGGGGAAGGAGAGAGAGAGGCATTTTCAATAGCAATGATTTTTTTCAGGCAATAAATTCATTGCTTGATTCAATCATTCTTTTCCTCTCCCTTTTATCAATTCCACAAACTGATACTGATTAAAGTAAGTTAGGTTTATGCATTTTTTAAAACTCTATACTTGAATACTATACAAGTACAAACAACCTAGTCCACATTTGCATGATTAAAGGAAAGAAAGAAAATATTCCTTTTTTTTGTGGACCATTCCTCAAACGAAGATTTTTTTTTTATTGCAATATTTCATTTTTTAAAAATTAAAAACGAAAACCACCGTACAATATAAAATGTAATAATTTAGGTAGGCCAGAGAAAGTCTTATTAAAATGGTGTTCCTGATATAGTTTTCTGTAAAGCAGAGAAAGATGATTTTTATAATTTTCACCTCCACCTAGCCTTGTTATTTCTTAAGTCAGCGTAACAAACATGTTTACTGCAGTTATTGATTCAACCAAACGTCCTATTCTATATTCTTTTTATGAAGTTTAACAATGTCTTAAATATTACTGTCTATTCAAGTTTATCTCAACTGTGTTTATTAGAAGAAGGGCATTAATGTTTTACAGCATTAACCAACTTTGCAACCCCCCCCCCCCCCCAAAAAAAAAGAAAAGTGCATTACTTCTCTTTCATTATAGATGTCAGGCAGGGCAAAACAATAGGTGACAAGAGAAACATGGGCAACAGAACAACAGCTCAAATTCAAAGTACTTCAAAAAATCAACTAAATTTTCTCCTATTTTTTAAAAATGTAATGAACAAGAAAAAATTCAAAACGGTAAAACAACCAAAATTAAGCTTAAAGCAAAAATGAGAAGAAAAAAAAAAAAGGGGGGGGGGGGGGAAGGCTGGAGAGACTAGTATGGCTTGCAGCAGCAGACATATTTGTGCACACTACAAAATGTACATGGGTTGTCGCAAAAATATTTATTTCCCTTCAGTGTCAGACCTTCAGGTGTGCATCACCCTTGTTGCATGACAATATAACATGAGCCCACATTGACTTGAAAGTAATGGTATCTTAGAGCAAGACTAGCACACACACCCCCTGAGGATCTTCATATTTCTGGGGTGAGGGGGCTCATTTTCGCACCCCTAGGATATTTCCCACTTTCTTGGGGCGAGGGGTCAATTTTCTCAAAACAATATTGTAGATAAATTGAAAACAAATAATAAAGGACAAAAATAAAAAATCCTAACAAGAATCAAACATGTCAGATGAAAGATTGTAATACAATGGTGTATACATACGTATATGCATGAAATGTTATCTGTTCTAGAACATCACATGAAAACTTGGCTCAGGCTACATACCTCATACAGCAACAGGGACATAACTGTTTTTGGCATTTCAATACTAACTTTTTATTAGTTTATGCTTACTTCCCTTTGATTTGAATCACTTCAGCATTTAGCAGGCTTTGTACCATTTCAATAATCTATTTTCCTATTTAAAATCTTGTATATGTATATATAATATCCAATATAATTTATTTTTTTTTACTTATAACAGTAAACTTTGCCCTTCCACTGCCATTAAATTTGCTTTATTCCCCTTGCCATCGAGTTAATCACTATAATCAACATTTTAACTAAAGAGTTAAATTGTAATAATTAAGAAAGACGTTCAGTTCCTTATCCAACAGATTTACTCTCAGCAAAAACTGGTGTATTAGTATTTATTCAAAGGGTGAAACTCTCAGTTGGGAGTCTCAGCCAATCAGAGAACAGTGTTCATAAATGACAGTTTAGATCAGTGACAAAACAGTAGCAGGAGGCTGAACTCTTCTGCCCTCACCACAGAAACTGCATGAACATTTTTCATGACCTTTTTTTTTTTTTTTGTGGTTTTGAAATGAATTGCCAAAATGTATGCATACCAGGGGTTTTCTTGGAATACTTTTTAAAAATTTTGTATATATAGAAAAACAAACAAAACAATACAGAAGTTTATCCTCAGTTTCAGAATTGGTCTTTCTATTAGGTTTACCAAAGAAAAAGAAGAACAAGTCACTAGATTTCTGTACATTGAAAAGAGACAGGATCACATTATTCCAAGGCTTGAGCACAAGATTGTTTTGTTGGTAGAAGTTCATTGGACTGACTTCTGTATAACAGTATCCCATGCTTTCATCCAATGTTTAACATGGATAATTTTGAAGAAAGCAGCACCTGGGCTAACAGCACATAAATAATCCACTAGTTGGAATAGACACATTTGAAAATCCTGATGAATCAGAAGGTTATTTTCAGTTGAGTCGGCTATCCAAACAGAGTGCACCTCCAGAGACACACTTTGTTAGATCCCTTACTTAATGATCCCCTGGAAGCTTGCCGCCAACTAGAAGTAGTAAAAACTAAATTAATGCCGAAAAATGATTCGCAATGCTACTTAAGTCTAAGCATAGTAGCGCATAGCTGTATCAGTGACTGGCAACTGGGCTTTGCTGAATACAGACACCCACCATAGGCGATTCATCTCCTCTATCAGAGGAACTGTGAGTTCTCTGGACACTTCCATTGTCATGACCTATAGGGGTGGCAGTGTCTGCAATTGTGAAAGGATAAGTCCCATTGGGTCCAATAACTGGCTGTTGCCAAGTTTGTTGAGGAAACGTTGTGTACTGGGTTGAGTAACCTAATGATGCTATACTCATTGGCTGAGCGTTGGCAGTGATTATATCCGTGGGGACCCCTCCCACAGAAGTTGTGTGCCCCACTAGCATAGTTGGGCTGGTCAGCAGGGAGTGCTGCTGAGGATGGTTCTGTTGGACCTGAGGGTGGTGAAGGTGGTGGTGCTGGCCAGGGACAGAGACTAGACTCTGAGAGGAGCCACTATGAAGTGATGAAAAGTTGGACAAGTCTACGGGATGGTTGGAAGACGAAAGAGATGAGGAGGAGGATGACAGTAAAACCTGTTGCGAGTCAAAGTGACCCAGTGTTCGATGAATGGCTAGCGGGACTCCTGAAGTTTCATAAACAGTACTACCGATGATCACAGTCGATGAGGGGGAGATGAGACCAGCGTGATGGAGTGACGATGAAGAGGTAGACGAGGAAGAGGGCTGCTGATTTCTGGGGAGGTAAGGGTGTCCTGAGGGCTGGGTGAAGATGACTCCTCCCAAGACAACCCCTGAGTTGTTTGACATTTGCTGAGTTCCACCAGAAAAATGTCGTGAGAGTGCAGGCTCTGTGCCGACCCAGCCATGCATATGGCCTACCAAATTATGCTGTGGCACTTGCTGAGACTGATAATGAGCATGCTGTGATAGCTGATGTTGAAGCTGTGCCTGCTGTTGCTGGAGAGGGTTGTGGCGGCCACTATTCCCAGAGTGCAGAGCAGAGGATCCGCTGTTTCTGTGCTGATGGGCTGGTGGCGGCCTCGACTGGCCCAGAATAGAAGAGGATGGGCTTTCGCAATCCATGGAAGTGAAATGAGACATTCCAGATGTAGAATGAGATAGCCCAGATGTGGAGCAACTGTCTTCCTCCAGCACAGATTGCTGGTGGTGTTGCAGACCCTGGCTCCCTGCAGCAGCATTGCCACCATTTCCAGCTCCAGCATGAGGCAACATCAGACTGTGGTGCTGATGAGTTGGGTCAGACCGTGCACGACCATTGGATTGACCAGCAACTGAAATATAAACAACACAACAATGTATGCAATATAGTTACTGTAGAGAATATAAGTATAATATATACTAAACTTGAGTACAAACCACTGCCCTGAATGAAGATAAATGGTTTCCAACATTTTCCATGATTTATAACCCCATTTTTTTTCCCCAAATAAAACCCAGCAAGCTTAAAAGATTATAACAGAACTTCAAAACAGGACTATAAACCAATCTTAAAATAAGCTGTGGAAACCACTGATATAATATTTTATAATCAAACTAAAGCTTTATCGCTACAAGCCTTGATAAATTTTAAATAAAAAACACTGTCAAACCTTGTTAGAGGAAAAATGTATGAGGCCAAGACTAATATATTAATATCCAATGTTTGTTATGTTCCTATAATGCCAAATGTCAATTAAAATAACTGTTTGTTTTACATATGTTTTGTTGAATACAAGGTTTGACATGAGATAATATAGTGTACATTTTGAACTATTCAATGTGTCCTTTGACTACAGGCTATGATTATTTTTTTTAGTTTTTCTTGGTCATTGGAGAAATATTTAAAAATTTTAACTTTTCAGCGTTCCCAGATTTTATGGCTTAATCTGTTTCAAGAGGAATCTAGAACAAAAATAACTTAAAGACCTAGAGGTCAAAAGTGCAAAGTTCACCACCTCTTCGCACAACCTGTTTAATAAGGTTGTTTATGATCAGCAAAGTGACCAACAGATCCCAAGCGTCTCATTAAAGCTGGGTGGACTCAAGAACAACTGGTATTTATAATTACAGCCTTTGCCATGATTAAGAATCAAGACTTTTTGGTTTTGAGGTCGAGTGCTTTACCACTCGGCTACCACACTCCCAACTTAAAAACTTTTTTACAAATTTGTTTGTTTACAAAGGACAGGAAGTGAGAGGCCCATTAAAATCACAAGTTTTTGTTTTAGAATCTGGGAACCCTGCAGTGCTCAGTACCTACATTGATTGAGTTATTGGCCATGTCCCCCCTTACTGAGCACGGTGTCTAGAGAACGAGTCACTTTGTCTCAAGGGTTGAGATGGGTGAAACAAGGCATCTATGAAATAGATAAAATTGGAAAAGGCGTTAGGCCCAGAAGGCTCAGCCATGAGCCAAAACTGTACACTATCATTAATTCTCGCTATGTAAAAGCCTGATAGTAAGGGGGCAGGGAAAAACCAACTATCTTTAGAATATACTTGTGCTTAGTGCGAAAGTTAATCTTACAAATAACACCTGTGCTTGATTAAGTGTTACTTTAAATGAGCGACCAATTAAAAAATGAATACTAACTATTCAAAATTGAAATGTTATATCCAGAAACCATTTATTCCACTATCTTCAAAAAAAATATTAAATATTTGATGAATCTTACATTTGGGAAAAAAAAATTCGCTAGGTGGGGAAAATATAAAAAAAAAAGGCTAATGTATATTTCATTGTTCATAAAACATTTATCTAAGAGCAGAACTGAAATTTACTTTTGTTGGGATTTGCTAATCTTAGTTTTTTAAAGTTTCGTATTAAATCAATACCATAAAACAAAAATTGTCATTTAAAAAAGACTATCCAAGGTTAATGTAAGGGTTAATTGAAGAGAACAAAACAAAAAGCGATATTAGTTTTTCAACTTCAAAAACAATGTAACGAAAATAATTATTGATCCAAGCAGCTTAACATTTCCTATTTTAATATTTATTGGTAGGCTGAGAAGACTACTGAGGGGTATAGATCAAACAGCAAATTTGATCAAATTGCCTTTAAATTCAGACGGTTTGAATAGATATCAAAAGAAGCAAGAAATTTGACTGCCCCAAACAGTTACACCATTATGGAGCCAGTGAATCTAATTAGAAGTTAACACAATAGAGCTACAAAAGAGACGTTTCTGGTTTGCTTATTTTGATAAGTTGAGACTAAAATGACAGAGATATATAGCTCAACATAAAATTTATTGGTTAAATAAAAAAAAATAGTTTCAGAATAAATGCAAACAACAAATCAAAACAATAAAATCTACAGAATTTACCTCAGCTGTTTACCATTTTGAAAAGAATCATAAATGATATTAGTATATCACTGACAGCTGACTACAAGTTCTGTAGAAACAACTCAACATTGGAAACAAACAAACAAAACAAAACAATTAAGTGAAATGTACCCAAGGAAAGGGATTTAATTTTCTGCAGAGAGTGGCTAGTGAAACACAGCTACAAAGATTTTTGGAATGGAATGATGTCTGAAAGATAACAAAATTCAAAAGATTTAAACAAAACCATGAAACAGCAATTTTGGTTTTAAGTTTTATACAGATATTTATGTCAAACTTTGGATATTATTCTGAGCACTTGGCTTTCTTACCAAACATCATGGATCTGGTTTAGTCTTATTATGCAGATATCATGTTGGTCTAATGTTTTTTTCCTGATTATATCCATGTTTTTAACATAGCATAAAAATAACTACTTAAGTTACACATGAAAAAAGAATAATAATATTTTAACTAGCTGCACGAGAAAAGCACTAATTCCAAACTTTCAAATGGTATCAAATCATGTTTTGTCTGAATCGTATAGTGATCTAAACATTTCGTAAATGTTATTCTTACTAACAGATACATATATATTTCAACTACGTATTTGAACCATTAGAAACCATAAGCGCTTTACTCATAAATCATTACTTTTATTTCCACTTGATATTTTCATGTCACAAAAAACAATGAGCCACTAAAGGGAGCGTTTGTTTCTTATCACGTGTAGGTCAACCAGAAGAGCCAAAGAAAAAAAAGCGTACTCTCAATGTGGTTTGTCCATGCCAAAAAAATCCTCAGATAGTATTGAGAATGACCTACTTCTTGGCTCAGACTTTATCTAATGAACAGAACCAACCTTCAAAAAGGTAAGAATAAAGTAAAGAACTGGACTTAATGCATATGACATATTAAAATGGACACGTATCAAATGATAATGCTGACTTTAGAATTTAACAATTGCATAACACAGGAAATTTATAACATTGATAAATGTGTATTTGTAATGTTAAATTAATAGGAGACAAATCGAAATCATGCTCATAGATTGCTATTGGTGTAATAAGTTACAGAAGGTAGTTAGATATGTAAAACTAAAAGAATGGTAAAAGTCAAAACCAAATGCTAGATTGACACCATTTCTCTACTTATTAGGTACTATTGTAGCAGCAAAGATATTACTGATCTCAATAGCCAAAGGAATACCAACATCAAATGTTCATACAAACTATAACAGAATTCAATTTAGCTATCAATGATCAAAAAGTGGCTAGGCAAGAATCTAACAGTTAAAACTCTCTCTCAGTCTCACCTGTTGGACTTCCTGCGTTGGTCTCCATGGCGGGGCTAGTTGACGTGCTGTTGCTAGTGTTGGTGCTTTCATCTGAGGTTTTCTTGAAGAAGTTGTGCTGCAGGGCATAGTAGGGTGTGATCCTAGTTTTCGGATCGTATTCCAGCATGCGGAGAATGAGATCCTTAAATTTCAGATAGTCTGCCACCCCGTGACCCACCTCCCCAGATCTTCTGCCTCCTGGCCCACCCGTTTCAGCGCCTATGATTTCGTGTAACTTACGGGAGTGCGGAGGTTTATACTGAAAAAACAAAAAATTCAATTAGAGGTTAAAATTGGATAAAAAATTATAGACTGGTGGGGGGGGGGGGGGGGGGGGGGGTGTGACTTATTCCTACCTATTAGGCTAGGCTTTGTGGGGAAACAACTTTATTATTGTTCAGGCATAAAAAATTAATTTAAAGAAAAAAAAACAACTACATAAGCAAATAAAAAAAAATTTAAAGAAACTAATATTATTTAAGATTAATTACTGAATCTATTTATTTCATTATTTTCTCTCTCTAAAGGTTGTGTCTGCATTGGGGGGAGGGGGATGACCTTAACGAAAATTAGGCAGCTTGCACTAAAAGCCTGTTAACAACCAGCTTACCTTCTTATTGTCTTTAGACTTCCTTGGGACATAAGAGCCATCTGGCAACTGTTCAAAATACTTGCGTGTCTTCTGAGCCTGATCCAACAAATGTTTAGGAGGCATACCCAGTACTTCAACAATCTTCATCATTTGGTCAAACTGTGGTAGAAAAATGTGATGATAAAGACTTCAGAGTTTTCTATTTGTTTTTCATGTTTCACAATAGGAAATACTATAGAATAGCTATAGTAATTATTTAATCAAAACTAACAGAACAGAAACTTTTCAGCAGAAAAATAATAATAAGCTTGTCCTTTGTTTAAATGTATATTTTTGATAGTGACTTGGAAATCTTATCATTATATGTAGGCATATAACATTTTTTCCCCCAATGTTACACTTTCAAAGGTCAATCTTCAACAGATTGTTATATTCAAATAAGTTCTTACCCCATAAATTAAGTTCTTATCCCACAGATTAAATTGAAAAGTATTGAATTTTTTAAAACAAAGTACTAGGTCAAGTTATATTTTTAGATGTTGAGGGCCTCGGCAAACAGTCAGTAAGACTTGAGCATACTACAAACACTGTGACTCACCTCATTAGAGCCAGCAAACAGTGGTTCCCCTGTGTGCATTTCCACCAGAATACAGCCTAAACTCCACATGTCTATGGCCAGATCATATGGAATGCCCAGTAGAACTTCAGGAGATCTATAAAACCTAGACTGAATGTACTGATAAATCTAGATAAAAGAGATAGAAAAAAAGATTGATAAAAAAAAAAATGAGCAATACTGAAATGGTATATATATATACTATACGAATATTAAAGAAAAACATTCAACTACAAAAAAAAAAAATCTTAATAACATCGCACTTAAACAAAATCACATTTAGAAATGTATTTGTGTTTAAAAACTTCTAAAAGCAAATGAAACAAGAAAATAATTAGATTAAAATATATTTTACATTATGTTCTGCATAAATTAATTCAGATCCCCCCCCCCCCCAACGTATTTAAATTTTAAAAATTTTTTTTAAAATTTCGGGGTTCCATCATGTGGGGGTTGATAGGTTACAATGAACATCAATCATAAATGTTTGTCCTAGTTAAAAGAAAAAATTTTTTTTGTGTGTTTAATTACTTAGTTAATGATAAGATAGTTATTGTCTCCACACTATGCTTTAGAGTATAGAAACATACAAATCGAAGTTACATCTTATGTAGTAGATCAATTTAAGAGAGCTGCATACAACACAGGTACACAATCAATCAATCACACACACATATTACATTGTGTTACTGGTTTAAGACAAGAGATCACATCAGAGTAAAAAAAAAAACACTTACCCTCTGTCCTATCTGACAAGAACTGCCAAAGTCCACAATTTTGATAGCACTGCGCTTAGGGTTACACAACAGAATGTTTTCAGGCTTTAAATCACAGTGAATAATGTTGAGCTCGGGGGTGGCAAGAAACAGCAGCGCAGTACACAGCTGCTGTGCAAACTTTCGGGTCAGGTTCAGGGACACGCCCCTAAAGTTTGTGTTCCGCAGCAGGTCATACAGGTTATAGGAGAGTAGCTCAAAAACAAGGCACAGGTGGTTACGAAACATAAAGTTTCTCTTCAGGCGAACTGGAATAGGGGAGACAAAAAATTAAATACAAATATATAAATTGTTACATCTAGTAATGGATATTTTATGTATGGCCATAAAGTTTTTAGGTCAAAAGAAGAACTATTAAAGAAAATAGCTCCACAATGAAATTAAAGTTAAAATTTTTTATAGCAATAATCTTCGAGGCTCATTTAGCATGCTCACTGCATTCTTTTGTGGACATGTGAGGGGAGGGAGTATCTAGGAGGTTTTCATACTGCCCTTAGGCACTCAGCAAAAACAACTCCACTCCAGTATCATCGGGAATACATAAGTCTGGCTCAGTATTCAACTCAAGTCCTCTCAATTAAATAGCAAAGAAGTCCACTAACACCAGTAAGATGTAGTCTATGTTGCTAATGTAGTTAATTCAGAAGTGGTCCACATTCCTCTCTACAGTACAGTCAAACTAAATCAACCTTACCTATATAGTACTTGTTCTCTCTATCATTAGAGTTCATTAGCTCCAGCAACTTCACTTCTATCTGCGCCTGATTTAAAAATGGCTTCTTATTTTTGATGATCTTAATAGCCACATGCTCCTGGTCAATGTGGTCAAAGGCCTTGACAACCTGGAACAATCAAAAGAAATATGTTAGCACGACCCCCAATGATGTTAATTAGCTTCAGTTACTAAGTAACTAGGTTCAATGGATCATTGACATTTAAGTCTGTATTATATTTATATATTTCAGGAATGTTTAAATTTTATAAGAAAGGAAATTAAACCATTATTTATCATGTATAGTCAAAGGTTTGTAAATTTTTTGTTTGTTTGATTGTTAATTCACTGATAATGAAACTTTTAGCATATAATACAAAACTTAAGAGTCTGTATCTATGCTCAAACTCAGGTGGCTGGTGATGAAGGCTGAATACCTTTGTAAACCTCAGCGTCGATAATCAAATCACTAATGATAATTAAATAAAACAGAAGTCAGAAAGAAAAGCACTAACCTGACCAAAAGAGCCTTTCCCTATCAGGGAGTCAATTTCATATCTGTCCATCCATTTTTCACCAGGGTTAACTATATAGTCGTGATTGGAATCATCGTAGCCGTCATTGTAGATGTGAGCGTTGACTTTGCCTTTTTTGTTCCCACTCTCGTCCCCTTGAGCTGCACCAACAGCACGTCTTTTCTTTTTGGCATAGTAGACCTGCACAATTAGGAACATAACACTGACATGAACACATTTCTTTTGGATCCTAAGGGGCATATTTTTTATACTCAAATGTAAGGAAGAATTACATTAAACAAAAGGGGCTGACTAATGTGATTGTTGGGAACAAGTGCTTTATTCTATCTACTCTTGAGAACTCTTAGACCTAACTCATTTTAACAGCTTCAACTTTAATTTTAACAAGTCCATTTCTATACTATCTACTCACCCAGCTCCTTCTCTCAAATCTAAAATCACTAACTATTTTCACAGGCAATAATCTTTATATACATTCTTACTCTACCTGTTCCTGAATACATATTACTCATTCAAATGACGCTAATTATCATCTACAACAAGAATCTTGCAAAACTGTAAATATGCTACACAATATTATTCCAGCTAGTATACACACACAAAAGATGACCCGTTAACTTTCATTCACTTCCTTAATTCCCCACAGTGATGTGTCATTATCTTCGTACTTATTTTTATTATATTTATTAATAATGACTTGTCTGGACAGCTCCAATTGACCTCAGTGGTGAATGACTCCACAATGTTTTGATTTGTGAGAATGATGAGTGTGTAATTTGTAAATAAAGGGCAAGTAGACCCATAGCTTTAACAGGAGGCTATGTTGCTGACTTAAATACTGTTAGTTTGAGGTCAGATGTCAATTTTGTTGTTAACAACCAGTGTCATCTATCCACATTTAGTTGGTAAGTTAATTGTAACTTTTGTTTTGTTTGATCTTGATTTATGCTACATTTTTGTAGAGGATATTGTTCAATTATTGTTCAGAATTAGACTATGTCGAGCTGTTACATTATTACTACTATAGGGCCAGTATCTGGGAGTTAATCTGTGTTAACTGTGACTGTCGTGTAAGAAGATGATGGAATTTTATATGACCCAAGCATTGAAGAACCCATTCAAGACACAGTTGATGAGTTAGTATTTGCATAGCTGTATTGAGTTACTTCACCAGTAAAGACAAGCTTTTGGTTGTAATATCTGAGTTAAGCTTGAAATCCTGTACAACCCTAGTTTATGTATTCAAGCATATTTTTTTTTTTTGAATATTGTTAAGGTATTGGTGATTACCTTTAGAAGTGGTTACCATTACACTTTACCATACTTATTTCTATTATTACTTTTTTTTCTTCTATTTAATATAAATAAAAATAAACACATGTTAAAACCTCTGGGTGTCTATTCTTATCACAATAATTAGTTTCCATGTTCCTGACATGACGCAAGGGGTGAGTGTCTAGTAAAACAAAAAAAAAACTAACATTTCTATTGATTACAGGCTAACGGGTTTAACAAACTACAAAAATACTTTGATTTAAAACTCATCAGTCAAGATTTTAATAATGTTTTTTACTCGTTACTGAGTACTTGTTGTCGATGTCCTAGCAAAATGTCACTACATGAACTATGGGTATTCAACTCTTACAACACAGAGAACAAAATGAGAGTTCATCCAATCCTGTCGAAAAAAAAAATCTTAACTCTTTATCTCCTTAATTATTTTTCAACGTTCTGACAGAATTGTTCATTTCCCACATTTGTACTTTCTACCCTGTTATGATTAAATTTCAATAACATTTTTGTTTGTCATCAGAAAACAAATTACTTTTGGTCTAGAATTATAGGAGAATGCACGCTCTTTTTATATAACACAAATTAAATTTTATAAAAACAGATATTAATTTAATTTAATGAGGTCAAATCAACAAGGGTATCATTAATTAGAAGAGAAAGAGTTAAGTCAATAAGGGAAAGAACTAATACTCACTTCGTTAATGTGTTTGTAGGTTTTGATGAGATCAACACTAAGTTTCCTCAGCGGTGCCGTGGCAGAGTCACGAAATGTGTTGGGTATTTTGGTCTGCATCGTGACCACATCTGCCACTGCCACAGACTGCTGAGAATTGTGGTGGTGATGGTGATGATGGTGGTGGGGGTCTGACATCTCAGAGTGGCCCCCTGAGAAAGCCTTCACTGCCAAACACAAAGATTGGGTGGAAGTATCAGCATGGCTATTGTACTGAAGCAGACCTGTCAAATACAAAAGCAATGCATTAGAATAAATTCTTCTACAAAAGTAAAACATGTCAGCAAAAGTCTTCTTCAAGGAATGAAATACTTTGATTTCAAATAATATCTACAAAAGTCTTGAAGGATTGATATAATTTCTACAAAAATTTTAAAAATAAATGTCAAGGTTATACCAGTTAATTTGAGTCTTTCAAGAAAAAAACAAAGGTAATTAAAAGGAATAAGACTTGAGGAGCCAATAATCTATAGAATGAAGTCAAAACTAAATTAAATTAATGTACTACTGAACTTAGAGCAACTGTTATTATTTGGATTTATTATTTGTGTAGCGCGTTTAAGTTGAATAAAATTCAAAATGTTATATATAATGTTATAGCGCTTCCATAATGAGCATGCGTCACATTCAATCAGGAGATAAAACACCATGTCTTTCCCTAATTGAGACAAATTTTACCTGCTCCAAAATGGTAAAAAGAAAAAAAAAAGTGAGTCTACATACATTGTGAATGGGTTGCCTGTCAAACAA
This sequence comes from Biomphalaria sudanica, assembly GCA_036873155.1. Taxonomy (NCBI): domain Eukaryota; kingdom Metazoa; phylum Mollusca; class Gastropoda; family Planorbidae; genus Biomphalaria; species Biomphalaria sudanica. The sequence continues at coordinate 1,151,504 of JAZGLO010006697.1, forward strand.
AAACTTGACCTAGGGATGACTGAAATGTTCTGGAATGTGCTCTGGTCAACACATGAATTTGAAATAATAGACCAGGCACCAGTTAGTTTAAAGTATGAAGAATCTTTTTTTTTCTTTAAAGTGCTAGGGTGTGATGGGAAAAAAAAATACTTTATTTTTTTGAAGGAAGATAGATGAAATTTGTATGTGTGTGTGTTTTTATGATCTACTTGTGTTTTTTTTTTAATCCAGTCATTTAAAGTTTATTTTATAAAAAGCCTTTTTTTTTTTTTATTATTTATTTTGTGTATAATCGTTATTATTTATTGTGATAATTTAATGATGTTTAATGATTCATAGTTATAAGTATGTAGAGTAAAACTACTTGAAAAGCCTGACATTGGTTCAAAGTTAGAGAACTAATATTTTTTTTAATGAAAAAAAAGAAGCCTATTTTTTTTTGTTTTCAAAATGATTTAAAATCTTTGGTTCATTAGAATTCATTCCTTAATAATTATTTCTGTTCTTAGTTTAAATCTACATTTTAAATATTAACAAACTAAACAATTACAAACAATTTAACACTAGAATAAGAAATACACAGCAGTTAAATTCATGTCATATATTTTATAAAATTTTTATACAAACTATTAAACATTTGGTTTGTTTAAAACATATTTCGAATGCTCCTTCAAGGCTTATTACATCCTAGCCCAAACCTCCCACAGGACACGGGGGGATGACAGAAGACAAGGTTTGAATTCGGGACCATCAAGACAATAGTCTTGAGTGCAATGTTTGATAAGAAATATAAATGAAGGGGTTACTTTTTACTTTTACTAATATTTATATTTATTTTTTAAGCATTAGCAAAACAATGAAAATTAACAGGTAATAATTCTTGTGCTTGCCCTTGCGAGTCAAACATGCCACAATTTTATTCATTTTCGTAGATTTTAAATAATGATAGTGATAACAAGAGAATTATCTAAAAAATAGAATACATGTTTAGTGTAAAATTTTAAAATATATCCAGCATAAAAATTAACATTTACCATAACATATTTTAAATCCTTTGCTTTCAGGCTATAAAATACAAACAGTTTTTCCCCATCATAAATTCGAACGTATACTATTTCATTTGGTATTTATTATTTAGGTATGCATCTCTAGAGCTAGATCCTATTTATTATCTATGGTTAAAGAGAAAAATGCACTAGCCTCTGAGAACATGATATTATTAAAAGCTCTATTTTATAGGGCACATCAAAAGCTGCATCCACAATACCCAAAATGTACAATGACATTTATCAAAATAAACTGATGCTATAAATACAATATTATTATTTATTTGTATGAGAGAAGTGTACCCAAGAAAGGTGATGTACCAAGGCCGTTGATTTACTAACTATCCTACTTCAATACCAATAATAGAAAATATCTCATCAATAAGTGACCAATAACAACTTACATCTAGAACTACATCTTCCTCTTCCTCTGATTAGACGACTATATCTAGAGTCTAGATCATATAAAATCTAAAACATGTTATGTTTTAACAAGCCTTATCTTGTAGACTTTTAAAATAAAATCCCTTTAGCTGTATCAAGATATTAATCTTTAAAGGTTTGCAACTAGATTAGTAGTTATGTAAACTACATATGATAATGCCCTGTCCAACTAGATTTAATGGTAAAATTGTATAAGGTATTGTAGATTTGGCATTGGCGTTAAGATTGCGATGCATATCATTCATTCATTCTTGACGCAACAAAGAGAAGACAAATCACATTCGACAATTCATCTGTCTGGAGTAAAAATAGTTGCTAGATCTATTTTAAGTCGTATAAAGTGTTATTACGCGATATCGAAAAGTAAATAATTTAACTACCGGACTAGTATTTGATGAATGATGAAAAAAACAACTAAACTTACTGTAACGAAAAACAAGGGAAAAGGGGAGGGGAGAGGAAGAGGAAGTGTGAAGTTTTGATGTGTAACATTAAAAACAATAAACATATTTGGCTTAAAATGCGGAAAAATAAATAAGGGCTAGGCTAAATACAGTAACGAATGTAATAAATGTTTGCTTTACAAATAAATGTTTATACATAATTACCCTAGGATCTGTGTAGTCTAAGACCGACATGACATGACACGCGAGGTTGTGTTTACATTTACATACGCAGTACACAGAACAAGAACCAGCACAGTCCAACACAGGGGTTTTCCAGCTAATTAGGTCAGTCGCCAAGGCGCATGCGTAGTGGTACAAGACACGATCGCTTGTAATTCATTTTTTTTTAAATTCAAACACCAAGCACACAAATGCAAACCAAAGAAATTGAAATGCATCGGAAAATTCAATGGTAACAGTTTTCAATGTAAAAGTAACACTTACGGCGATATTACTTTAAAACAACGTCTGCTACAAGCAAGGGAATGACGTACCTGCACTCGATGAATTATCCAACCGGAATCCGCCTACCAAAGCAGGCATTCCATGGATGAAAAACGGAACGCAAGCATTGGTAACCCGTTTGGACTACATGCAGGCGACTATTGAATATCCCATCGAATAAAGTATTGAATGAAGATTATAGTTAACACCTATTCCACAATGGCACCATGAAAATATACACAAATTATAGCCAGAATTATACACGTGAGATCCAGGTGGCAATGTTTATGTCACATGACTGTCATGATTCAGCTTGCAATGCCCTTGACACTTCATGTTAACAGCCAATCAGCGGCCGTAACTCCAGGTCACGAAGGTTGTTGCTGGGGCGCGTTGCTAAAAATACAATAGGCGGAAGCAGAAGGAGCGGGGCAGTTGCAACACGCGAGCCAGACACTAGACTGCTAAATTTGAGTAACCTCTATCAGTCTAAAAGTTATATATGCATCTTTTTCCGCCCGAGTTTAGTAAATATTCTTTTTAAATTTATATTTTGAAAACTGCATAGGTTAATATTGAAACAAACGCATGCATAGATTAGAACTACATGAATAATGGTGAAATCTTCGATAGTCAATGCCACGTAGGCGATGTAGATCTATATTTACTAGTCTATATCCAAGACTTATTTTGGTGTTGCATTGTTTATTGGAGAGACAAAAAAAAAACGCATAACTTTTCAAACTTTACTACAATTGATGTTCATTAATAAAAATAATACATACAATATAAAACTTATTGTTTTTTAATTAAAAGAAAAACAAAATATTCAGATAAGGAGCACAGGTTGTTCACTCCAAAAACTAGATTCTATTTACTTTGCTCCTTATTACCACAACCTTGTAATAGGAAATATATTTAAAACTAATATGCTTGAAATTGAAATGAAACCACACATATTGTTTAGATATAGATCCTAATATTTAGCCATATTGTATTTAAAAAACGATTAAGTGATGAAACATGATTGCCTGGTTGGGGCTATAGAGCCACTTTAGTCCCATTCAAAATTAAAATACACATTCAAACAATTAATTTGCTTTGATATTTGATAATAGAAAAAGAAACCACGTAATTAATGTTTTAAAAAAATTCATTATATTCATATTTTGTAAACATGTATAATAAGCAAAAATTACAGCTATTTAACAAAAAAAATAAAAAAAATCCCTAGGCTTATAAGATATAAAGTGTAAAGGGCGGGCACTAGAGGGAGATAAATATTTGTGCAAACATTTGAATGTCTAATAAACATCTAAGTCAATAACAGCACATGATGTATAAAGTGTTGTTTTTTCCTCTTATCACCGTACCGTGGAAGACTTATCCATTTACGGTGTCCATACATTAACCTCGCCCCTACTTTTTTTCCCCCTAGACATCGACTTCCAAAATCACGAAGAAATGTGTGTGTGTTTAAAATGATGAAAAATGTGTTCTCGAAAAGCCCAGAACAACAATATTTTGTTACCTCAAGCTAGAAGTGTGGAGTGTCCCCTGAAATCTAAAATAATTGAATCCTTAGCCTAAATATTTATTTTTGTCACTATCTTAATGATGTATCGTTATCTTTTATATTATAAAGTAGAATGTGAGGCGTATGTATGTATGTATATGTTACTTATAGACATCAAAACCGCTTGACCAATCTTGATAAAACTTGGCAGGAATGTTCCTTGAGTACTAACTTAGACAGTAGTTTATGTATTGTAGCCCTAAAACAAACTTAAGACCCTCAAAAAAAAAAAAGGTTGTCCGACTCTATTAAAGCTATAGTATTTATGGATCTAGGCCATGGTTAACAATGTTGACATGAGAAAAGATCGAAAGGATTTAGACCTAGATCTAATTTTAAGAAATACACTTTGCGCAGATAGTTTTTTTACTTTGACACATGAAAATACAAAAGAAGATCCATTGATTTCATTATATAATAAAATTAACCTTCAATTTTGTGTTTCAAAAGCATTTTTTACATAAATTAGTTCCTGGTATCTGTGACTGTGACTTCAGATTTCTTGGCGAACATTCTTTCATTAGACAATACCGTAATGAATCGCGTACTAAAAATTAATTCGTTTCATTGTTTACTTTATAATCCCATCCCTAGATCTAAAACTCTAATTCAACTCTAAGATGATAAAACTTCTCTTCGCACAGATAGTTTTATACTTTAACACATGAACATACTAATTATAGTCCATTCATTTCATATTTTGATCAAATAAACATTCAAAATTGGTTTTCTAAAGCATTCGTTTACGTAAACTGCGAAGCCGAGTTGAGATAGGCCTAGATCTATATTCATTCAAGAATCGCGTACTAAAAATTATTTCGTTTAATTGTCACTTTATAATCCCATTCATTTAACAAAGCTATCGCTCTTTTCGTTTTTAATAGATATGAATGTATCGACTTCGGGTAAACCCATTTTCGCAAAACTAATTTTATTTTCGTAGCGAAAGAGAAATAACGTGAAAGGATCATTAGCTAAGTTTAACATACATCTAAATCCAATCCACTACATTAGAAAACACAAACTTAGACCCGCAGGCCGCGGGTAATGCCTGGCTAGTTGTAAATATAAACATGTTTCGGAGAGACTTCTATCAAGTCAAGGATGTCAAAGTCAAACAGAATATATATACAAAAAAAAAAAACAAAAAAAAACACAATTGTGTGCGAAATTTTAGGCCTGAAATAAATGATTCATGTATTTTCCTTGAATTTGTGACTCGTGCCTTTGACCACATCCATTTGACTATGAAAAAAAAAGTAAAATAATATATATATATATGCGCGTGTGTGTGTGTGTTTATGTGAGAAAGAGATGCACCCAGAGGCGTAGTGAGCAAAACGAAACGTGCATAAGGGGGCGAGAAACTATATTGGCGCCCCTCCCCCCTATTTTCCATGAACATCACAGAAATATAGGCTTATAAATAAAAAAGTATTTAATAATAATATAATATGAATAACCTTAGAATGTATTACCTAAGTAAAATATCTACAGTAAATTTTTTTCACCTGAGGGTGGCGCCCGGGGCATCGTGCCCCTCCCCCCTCACTACGACTCTGTCTCCACCCGTATAGTCCACTTCTAGCCCGATTCATGTCCAACTTCTTACAGACGTCATACAATGAATGATCCCTGAAGATTTGACATTTATTACCATCTCTTGTATGGCAGTCAGAACAGTCAAAAAAATTTTTTTTAAAATTTGGGAAATCACGACTAAGGGAAAAAAAATAATTAAGATTTCAATGTTATGTGGTATTTTCAGAACAGTTTTGAATTAAAAAAAAAAACAACCAGTGGTTATATACTAGATCCTCATTTTGATAGCAAGAAAGCATTTAGCGCCTAGCTCAAGTAGTAGGCCTAATCCTACGTTACGCCCAACTGGTAAAAGTATGCTTGGCGTGATGTTGTTTTTTTTTAAGGCTTGCAAAATGGTTTAAGTCTATCGACATCTATTTAAATAAAGTGGTCAGAGAGGAAGGAGAGTGACATAGTATGGTCACCAGGAACATTTAAGACACACCAGTAAATCACTGGCGTTGATTAAGACTTGGCGGAGGTGATTGCGTCAGACAGTGTAACTTCGAAGAACGCAACGAGCCTAATGCTAGGTACCGTGCGTATCGGGCTAGTAAGCTTGCATCAGCTGAGAGGAACATCGGAGCTGTTCCTGGGAACAATACGCGTGATTTCATTAACAACGACATTTTAAAACAATGTACCCGGAGATGAAGCTAAATGGCTAGGATGTAGAGCGCTGTCACTGAATGAAATTCTACCCAAGGCATAAGACACAGGAATGGAGAAAGACTGTCAACAGATCTTGTGTGGTACCCTAACGGCTCAACAGACTAAGGGATAGGATACGGTGAAGGTGGAGCGCTTGGCTGTCAACTCAAAGTCATAGATTCGAAACCCTTTTCAAATGTTACCTGTTTACTGGCTTACGTTGTCGAGTCAAAATAACATTCCTTGTATGTTTACTGCATAATAAATTAAACTAGTTAAATGTACACACAGGCATGTTACTACACAATAAACAACGTAAGATGACGCAACAGAAACATGTTACTAAACTTTGTCCGATTAAGTCTATATTAAAGCTTTCCATTTTGTTGGGGGTGGGAAACTCACGTACTTTTAGTTAATCTGCTTTATTTACATTTGGGTGTATTAGATCCGGTCTAGGTTCAAAAAACATCTCTTTAACTTAAGCAATTAAATATTCTACTAGAGAACATGACGGTATGAGGCGATAAACCGTAACAAAAATTTAAAAACAAAATGTTAACAGGAAGATGTCAAAAACAAATTAGAATAAATAGAAAATATAAACAACGGTGACAATAAAAAATAGATATTATTTTTTTTTTTAGTGCAAGTGCACAAATATTCTCATATGATTCCATATTGTGTACACCGGATATAGATCTTTAAAAATACAAACTATTTCTAGATTTGACTACGTCTACGTTAATACAAAAAAAAAAGATGTGGATGCTTTAAATGAAATTCACGCACATGTTGATACAAAAGATTTAGGGGGAAAAAAAGACGCTGAAAATGAAATTCATGTGCATCTGGATACAAATTGGATTTAGTTTGAGATGAATAACTGGCGTTGTTAGATGAAACAAGCTCAAAACATTGCAGCAAAGCTGTTTTCGGAATTTCTTCTAAAAACCTGGCACCCCGAGGTGCATCCTATATGTTTTTGAAACGTGTGTTTGTGTACCCTGCTAGGCACTCAAACTGCATTTTATATGATTAATAATTACAGCAGCCCCCCCCCCCATGTAATATTTAATATTGTCCGTAATTTAAAAAAAATAAAGACCCTGTCATATTGTTATGTGCTTTAAACCAACTTCTGTTAACAAGTATACGAGTCTTCCAATATTAAACTAAAACTAGGTAAGTATTCTTTGAATCAATATAACATATAAGACGAAAATAATACGTCTTTAAAAAAAAATTGTGAGCTAATAGAACTAACGGAGGCGCGGTGGCCGAGCGGTAAAGCGCTTATCGGGTTCGAATCCTGGTGAAGACTGGGCTTTTTAATTTCGGGATCTTTGGGCATCTCTGTCCACCCAACTCTAAAGCTCTAATGGACACCTGACATTAGTTGGGGAAAAGTAAAGGCGGTTGGTTGTTGTGCTGGCCACATGACACCCTCGTAATCAGATGACATTTACATCTTCCCTATAGCCCACAAGGTCTGAATAGGGAACTTTAACAACTAATAGATCTGACAGGAATTGGAGGGGGAAAAACATATACGGCATGAAATAAGAAATGTGCTTATATCTGTCTGAATAGTTTATTAGTATGAATTGTATTTGTCAGTTAGGATTCAGTGTTTCATCACATTTTGGTCATGCCCAGTAGCGTTTTTGAAGACTGATTTAAGGGAGGGCAGGGGGGGCTAAAGCCGCGGGGGACTCCACAAGAAAAGGTGCCTCCACAGAAGAGATAAAAATATATCCGAATTTCGACGCGGCAGAAACTGTAAGTTTTTTTGTTTATATCCAACATTTTTTACGTCTTGCAAAAATGTTGTGATGAAGAGGTGAACGCCTGTAACATGCTCGGAATAAGTAACGACAGCTCCGGATTTAAGGAAGTGCGTCTACCAAGGGCATTACCCTCCACAAACTCAAAAATTTGCACTTTTTTAAAACAAAAATATGCATATTAAATTATTTTTTTTTAAAGAAAAGAGCGATTAAATTCACAAGAACTCTTTCTTTCTTCTAAAATATAGCATGCTTTAGATATAAGTATTTTCATTCATAAGTGGATTTTTTATTAAAGCTTTAGAAAAAAACTTAAATCCGGCCCTGTGTCTTTGTGTCCTGGAGTGTCTCTAAATATTTGTGTTTATTTCTCTAAGTGGTTGATATTATGTGTATTAGGTCAAAAGCCTGAGAGCGCCGCAGTGTTGACACCACGTGATCATGTTAAGAGTACGCAACCGGTTCGTTTTATCGGGCCGAATATTTCAAACTAAAGTACAAGCATGCTGGCACAAATATCTTATCAAATTATCTCAAACACGCCGTAAGTAGATCTACTTTTTTTTTTTAAAGGGAGTGCGGGGGGTGGGCGAAGATTGCAAAGATACATGACCGTTTCGGATGACGTAGCATTATGACTATGCTTTCGAATGTACTGAGACCAATCGTCGTCGTAGGCCTGAAAACTGACATGTGAGGTGGAAACCTGGGGTCAGTGGAGACCAATAGCTCGCTGACACGTCACAGGTCGTGTTCAGGCTAGACCAAACGTTACAGAAGTAATGAACACTGGCCCTGCACCGTCGCAGCTTGTGGGCAGTGGAGGCCAGAGCCTGAGACGTGGCAACGAGCTATTGGCCTCCAGTGCCCACAGGTTGTGACGTGGCAGGTCAGTGTTGAGGCCTAGTATAACGAACGTTTTCGGTTCAGGTGACATGCAGTTTGTGCTTTCAAATTGAATTCTCTACAGTTGTAATGTTTTGTTTGGTGTAATGCACACATTGTTAGACAAATTTACTGATGGATAATAAAGATTATTATTATTATTATTATTAGGTTAGAAACGAACGAGTATGCATTATCTGGCGCTGCCAGGCTCGAGTTTCGTTAAAGAGAAACACAATTCATTGTAGTCCCTTTATCAGTTTACACTGAGGAATTTTCTGGTGCTGTGGTAGGTCTCCAGCAGTACCGCCCTCTGACAGGCAACCTGACAGACAAGCATGTTCCTAGGAATGCTAAGGGCCTTGAAGGTATCTGTGAGGTCGGTTGATATAACAATGGGGTAGATAACTTCCATAAACGCTTACTCTCCAAGCCTAGGTTCCCATAATTTCGTTGCTTTAGGTTGTTGTTTTTTTAAACTATGACATAGTGGTACGGCGATGTCAATAATGGTAGCGGCCTTTTCTTTTTTTATCGATGAGCAGCAGATCAGCGCGATTTAAATCTACCGTTTTGTCCGTCAAGATAGGCCTATCCCAGTACAGCAGACGATCAGTAGACTCGAGAACCTCTTGTGGGTGAGTATTTGTAATAAGGGGGAGCATCCTTACCGATCAAATTGTGTGTCAAAGCCAAGTGCTGGTGCTTTGCAACTTGGTTATGGCGACCTAGGTAGGCAGATTCTAACAGGGCTGAACATCCTACCCTTATGTATTATTATTATTATAAAATCAAATGTTTTAAGTTCTTCCGTTGATAGGACGAAACAATTAGAAAGTGGAGGAAGCATACACAAACCAATGGGCAACTAACTGGCTGTAATAAAAGGAGGTTTGATACGGACATTAACTGACACGAATCGAGATACTGTTAAAATCATAGCTCAATTCTCTCATTTCGTTGGCAACAGTGTGGCTCAATTGAGTGTCCTTGACATTGTTTAGAGTATTGTGAAAATCTTCAATAGCGGGCTCGGACAATACTGGACAGTTCTTATTGAAACATTAAACGTCTATTTTTTTTAAAAATAAGTATTTATAGATAGATAGTTACACAACGGGATTCATTCTCGCCTAAACCCACAACATCCGTATTTTTTTTATTTTTTATTTTTTTATTACAGGCAGGTGGACGACGCTAATACCTAAAGGGTCAGTGGTGACCCCTTGACCCTAACAGTGTGTTGTGCAGGTCACTGACTGGACAGACCCGCTGGTTTGAACTGTTCAGACAGACGCCAAGTTAAAGAAGCGGGATTTTTTTTTTTTTTGGAGGAGGCATACACATGCATTTAGGGCCTGTTTCACCATTGCAAGAGAGTTATGGGGAAACAAAACGAGTGTTTTTTGGTTGTATTATTTCTGTTTATTTATTTATTATAAGTTGTATTGTGTGTGTGTAATGATTTAGCATGTGTTGTTTTTTTTTAAAGCGGTTGCCAAAGGGGAATGTCATGTCTCTCCTTCTGTCACATCACAATAACTAAGCAAAAAAAATATTAAAGTTTCCCCTTTCCGATCAGGCGATCTATGAAGCAGAAGATGTTAAGATCGTCTGTTTCTGTGGCCCACGGTTAACGAGGGTGTCATGTAGCCAGCACAACGACCAACCGCCTTTAACCCCCCCCCCCCAATATTGTCAGGTACCTATAAGAGGCGTCCTAAACATCCCGAAATTTAAAATTCCAGTCTTCACTAGGAAACGAAACTAAAAGCGCTATTCAAATTTCAATTTCGCCATCATCTGTGTTATGCTCTCGTACTCGTGCTACGGCTACTTCTGGCCACCCGAGAGAGAGGACATATTTTTAAAAACTAAAAAAACAAACTATCTGTACATAGAGATGCACTAATGTTTAAAGATCCGTAGATGGCAAGGTCTGAAAGGGGGATCTTTACTTTTTTACTTTGCGTGTGCGATATTGTTTAGTGGTTCATATCATGTTTTTAAACCCTTCTGTTTGTAACATTTATTTAGTTGGCAATTCTAAAATTCAATTTTTGCAATCTTAGACATTGTTTAGTCTATCGCTGAAATCTCAAATACATTAAAAATTGGTATTTTTTCAAATACGGCTATTTAAAAAAAATAATATTCATAATAATAAGCGTTCATAATTACAACAGCTATTTAAGGACTTCTGAAAAGAGGGCCTATAGTTTTTATAAAAGTAAGTATTCATATTGCCTGCACATACATATTAACCATTTTAAAAACTTAAATGGCTATTTTCAACAAATAAATAAATAAAGCTATAAACCATACACCTCATTTTTAGGGATTATTTTTACAACTTACGCTTTTACCAACTCTGTCTGGTTCAAAGTTTGAACACGTTTTTTCTCCCATTTAAAACTTGCAAAATTATTCACTAAACCTGACAAGACATGAATAATATTTTTAAAAAAATTATACAATTGGGAAATTAATTGCTGGTGATTAATTATTGTTTAATTTCGATAAAAGGGGAATCAATGCTACTTAATGAGAGATGTGGATGTATATATGGATTTAGTCTCTTATTAAGTTTTGACACGTTTTTCTCCCCTTTCCCAATTCTCGAATAAAGTTAAAATTTTGAATAATTATTAATAGCCGATAACAATATACGAATAAAACCAAAAATTAACCAATTAGTTAATCATTTAGTACTAATTAATGTTGTTTTATATAGCAGAAAGGGAGATAAACCCCGTAATTCTCCGATAAATGGCGGTACTTAGCGGCTCCTTCGCTTAGATTATCTTTGTTTTTAAAAAGTATTCTTTTTTCTATTGTTTGTTCTACTGTACTCTCAGGAAATCAATATTTTGACTAATATTACATTAAATTTCGTTGACAGAAGTTCCACAAGTTCGATTATATATATATATATACGTATTTTACATTGACCATGCCACACACACACACCCCTTTACAGTTGGTGGACTCGTACATAATACACACTCGAGCTACACAGATTAGTTTGGGATAGGCCTATCTGTTTATAAATACTGTTAAGCTTTAATTCATCAATCAGTAACAGAGTTTAAAGCAATAAGGTAAATAAAAGGAAAACAATTATTACGAATATAGGTATGTTATTTAACAGTTTTGCGAAATGCTCAGTAACACAAGACATGTAGGCATTCGGCTTCGGCCGAATATCATATTTTACTATCCGGTCATACGGGCTCCGGCCGATTATCAAAAAGTACTATCCGGTGCACCCCATATATATATATATATGAGCGGTAAAAGCACTTGGCTTCTGAACAGGACGTCCCGAGTTCGAATCCTGGTGAACACTAGGATTTTTAAATTCGGGATCTTTGGACGCCTCTGAGTCCACCCAGCTCTAGTGGGTACCTGACATTAGTTGAGGAAAAGTAAAGGCGGTTGGTCGTTGTGCTGGCCACATGACACCCTCAGTACGCTAGTTAAAATCAAAGCAAGAAATATAACAGAACGTTGTAAAATAATCGCAACGTCATATTGGAGAGAGAGAGAGAGAGGAGAAAAAATAAACAAACAAACATGCAATCGACCCCAACCGCATGAGCAGAGAACACAGATCTATTTATAGCAAATTCGCCCAGCAACAGAACAATGGGTGCTCATGTTTCCATCTTCTTACAGCGCCAGACACACACACACACACACAGAGAGAGAGAGAGAGGGAGAGAGAGAGAGAGAGAGAGAGAGAGAGAGAGCGTTATCAGACTCTTTGTTTATATCTATTGTTTCTCGTGTGTGTAGGTAAAGGATTGAGCCGGTATTTATTGACTGATTACATTTAAACTGTTTCATAGTTCTTAAGACTTGTTATGGAATGAAATAAAAAAAAAGTATGTTTTAGCGCTGTCGGTCAATACGACAGACTGTCATCCAGCGACGGTGATGTGTGGCCACCACAATGGCCAACCGGCTTCAGTGGCCAGGTATTTATTGAAAGATTGGGGGGGGGGGGTGCTTACGTGACTTCAGTCGCTAATAACAATGCCTACGCCTCAGCCAGGTCTCGCACCCACGATCTTTAAATCGGCTGCCAAGCGACAAACCACTCGACCACCCGTCTCAACATACTGAAAACAAGGTAGCAGACTATATGAAAAGGGAAGTGGGAGGCCCCCCCCCCCCCCCCCCCCCAAGAAACGGCGGGGTAAAAAGCGGCCAAAAGGTAAATCTGCTGTGGAGAAAGAAAAAAAAAAAGCAGCTGATGGCTTGTTTGCATCCATTAGGCCTGTGCAAGTCCTCTCTGACCCAACCAAGATGCCCCCTGTGTGTGACCCGATTCCTGCCTGCTTAGTTCACACTGGTGGAATTCGGGTCAACATTTGACGTCACAGGCGACTAGGCTTGGTGTGTGTGTGCCGATTACTCGGGTATCGAGCAATGATGTTTTTAAAAGTCGATATCGCACAAGACGCAAATCCGCAGCGTGTAACATTGATAAACAATATTACAGACAGGCAGTGTGTAACATTGATAAACAATATTACAGACAGGCAGTGTGTAACATTGATAAACAATATTACAGACAAACAGTATGTAACATTTATAAACACTATTAGACAACCAGTGTGTAACATTTATAAGCAGTATTGGTAAGAATCCAAACAAGAATAAATGGCGAAACAAATCTACATGACTGTGGAGCCTACAGACATGCAGTAACTAATCACTACCTACTGTTTAAGCCCATTCTTTTAATCTAAATGGATACCGGTAACTGATAAGAACATTATGAGAAAGGTAGGCCATATAAAGGGCGGATAATGATTTTCAAACAGTGAAATCATAACTACGTTCCACAGTGATCCCCCTTTAAAAAAAAAGCCATTGTGTAGTTTATGTCAATGATTAAACAAGGTATTCCACAGCATGGTAATTGATGTAGGGCAGTGGTTTCAAACCCTTTTTCATTCGGAGCAGGGGTCAGTAAAATTTCCGACAAGAGTGGCACATGCCGCGTGTAACTATAGAGTCTAATTGAATCGAAACCTTTGCAACGTCACAATTCAATGTGGGCAAATGTGGTCTATAGGGCAGATGATGTAAAGTTCATCTGTTGTTGTGGCCTACGGTTAACGAGGGTGTCATGTAGCCAGCACAATGACCAACCGCCTTTACTTTTCCCCAACTAATGTCAGGTACCCATTTGAGCTGAGTGGACTCAGAGGCGCCCAAAGATTCCAAAGTTGAAAATCCCAGTCTTTACCAAGATTCGTACCCGGGACCCCCTGTTCGGAAGCCAAGCGCTTTACCGCTCAGCCACCGCTGGCCTAACTGATGTCTTATAATTGATCTAATTGTTTTGAATAGGCTCAATCTCTTTTTTTTTTTTTTAAAAAAATAAACATTTCCGCAATGAAAAACAATTCACAAAAATGAAATGTACAAGATTACTAATGGTTTTAAATTAGGTTTAACTTATAAAGCATACTAATTAGCTTTTTCTCTTTAAAAAAATGCTTGCATAACTGATTTAAAAAATTAGATTTTTCGCTTTCAGAAAAAAAAAAAAGTAGCCGTTGCATCAGAACTTTGAATGGTCTAAAATATTGTGATGTCGGATTTTCAATATCTTTTCTAGTTTACGAGATCTAAACGGGACGGACGGACAGACATTTCACACAAAACTAATAGCGTCTTTTCCCCTTTCGGGGGCCGCTAAAAATCACTTTTTTTCTGACACTCATCTCTCGCTTGTCTCCCATACTCAAACTTTCGCTTCCAACTACGACAGACTTCCTCTTGGTTACATCAGAATCTATTCAGCCTTTACAAAAAAAAAAAAAACTATTTTGAAACTATCCACCTGGAATCTGGATGTAATCAGGATAACATCAGATACAGGCACACGCTCTCCAAAACGATGGTCAATTTGGACAGTGGCGGCACATGGAATAACACAGTGGGTGCGAGTAGAGATGGCCCCAAACCACGTGAAATACTCCTCTGATTGAATTTTTTAAAGTTATTGGGAGAAATTGCATACCTCTGGTCACATGACTCTAAATACAACGATACATCTTTTAGACATTTTCAATGTTCATTTGCATTACTGTGTCCACACTAGTTACAACTTTATTTTGTCCACACCAGTTACAACATTACTGCGTCTACTAAAGACACTAGTTACAACATTACTGTATCCACACCGGTTACTGCATGATAATTTTTCCATATCAGTTACTACATTAGTGTGTCCACATCAGTAACTACATTAGTGTGTCCACATCAGTAACAACATTACTCTGTCCGAATAAGTTATCGTTACAACATTACTGTGTCCGCCTCAGTCACAACATTACTTTGTCCACATCAGTTACTGCATTACTGTGTCCGCCACAGCCACATCACTTTGTCCACATCAGTTACTGCATCACTGTGTCCGCCTCAGTCACAACATCATTTGTCCACATCAGTTACTGCATTACTGTGTCCGCCTCGGTCACAACATCACTTTGTCCACATTAGTTACTGCATCAGTGTGTCCACATCAGTTATCCGTGACCTTATGACTAATCACCAAACACTCTGCGCCAAGAATACAACAATGTATCTGGTTCCAAAAACAAAGCAGGACCAAAAATTTAGAGTTTTAAAAGCAGGGCTTTTTTTTTTGTGACGGTACACACCGGTACGGCGTACCGGCACCTTTTTCAATGTGGGGGAAAATATGACTGTTCTTGAATTTTACGTTTATGATTAATGTATTAGTAGTTCAAAGTTAGGCAATCCATCACTGAGTACCGGCACCTATTTTTTTTTAAAGCACTGTTTGGGCATATTGGGGCAAGTGCCATGAAATACCATTGTCGATAGTGGTGCTCCGAGTGCTCGTTAGGTTGTTGATAGCTAGTCGAACCAATCCTTGTAGGCGTAGAGTTTAATTCTCCACAAATCTAGAATAAAGTTTGAAAACTTCTCTTTTAAACAAACAAAAAATGTGACAAATATGTACAGCTTTCAGTTTCAATGTAAATTTTCGTAAAGTTCCCTTTCAGACCTTGTGATCTATAGGGCAGATGATACAAATGTCATCTGTTTCTGTGGCCCACGGTCGACGAGGGTGTGATGTGGCCAGCACAACGACCTACTCCGGACCAACCGCCTTACTTTTCCCCAACTAATGCCAAGTACCCATTAGAGCTGGGTGTACTCGGAGACGCCAAAACATCCCGAAATTAAAAATTCTAGTCTATTAGGATTCGAACCCGGTACCCCCGGTGCGCAAGCCAAGCCACTCAACCACCGTGCCTCCAGATATGTGTAGAGATGAAAATGAACTAAGAAATCGGACGATTTAAAAAAAAAAAAGAATATTTCAACTCACTTTTATCATCAACTTTGAGCATAACACGCCGAGGTTATATCTCCTGTCTTCAACGTATACTGTGTTGCGTCCTGCCTTACACCCCTTGGCATCCCCAACCATCTGTATCAATCCAACTCAAGAGTTACATCAGAATTCATCAGCCACTGCAACACGCACGCACACACAAACACACACCATAACAACCAATGTCACTTGGTCACTTCTTCATAGAGAGATCATTTGGTAGAAGAAAAAAAATCGAAAACTTGTAACAAATGGCGAAGTGGCACTGATCATAACTACATCATTCTATGACATGTGAACGACGTATGCCCCCATATATCACACAGATCTGCAAGACACAAAAAAAATGGGGACAACAAATAACTACCCCGTTATAATTTGGCCATACTAAACACCCCTGCCTGATGAAAAGCCTGTATTCTGTATACGGCTGGTATTATTAGCCATTGTCTGTTAGGAAATATACAATGTTTCTTAACTCTTTCTCTCCGTAATTATTTACCACATTCTGGTGGAATCAACGTTGGTATCGTCAGTTAGGAGAGAAAGAGTTAACAGAATAGTACGTTCCAAACAGGCTTTATGCCCATCTTTTTTTATTTAAGAGGGAAAAATGAGAATGTATTTGAAAGTTATTGTGACCTTGCTGTTACATAAGGGTAAAAGACGCAACACAGTAATAACATTGCGGTGTCTTTGTTGAACAACTCTCTTAGGGAAAAAAAAAGTCCCAAATCGTAAGTTCGTGCCCTATTTTTAAAGTTCCAGCCAGCCCAATAGATCTCGCTTAAACAGATCTATATACATATTCGTATCTTTGCATATAAAAAAAAACAACACAGGACAACATCCTTTCAAATATTCAAACGCTAATTAAAAAAAAAAAACGACACGAATGTACAAAGAAACACGCACGGATACAGACTCCCCCCCCCTCTCTCTCTGTATATTTATATAATACGTTCAAGAGAAGGGGAGAGCGACCCTTCCCATCCCGTAGTGCAGCAACGAAGCTGCGGAATGGTTGGCTCATATCGACTAGTGACCTTTGCTCCCCACGTCAGCATTCAACCAATGAGCGCAGCTCTTTTATGCCATACAGCTGAGGGTCATTCGGACAAACTCGTCGTGTAAAAAAAAATACTCTTTAACAAGGAAAGGGGGGGGGGGAGGGCGGGGAGGAGGGCCGAAAAGACGATGAACCCGCGCCCACTTCTGCTAATCCGAAACTCTCTCTCTCTCCCCCCCCTCCCTTCTTAACACAGCATGTAATCAAAAATTAAACAATGCGAAAAATACATCTCTTTAAAGAAGCGACCTCTTCAGTGGTACAAAGGCAGACAAGATATGACGCCGTTAACAAATGGTCTATAACATTCCAGTGTTTCATAGATGTAATTGGGCTTAACACCTTTGTGCAAGATTCTTATAGATCCTTTGGCATATTTCAACGAATATTAAAGGATTGACTTTGTAATTTGTTGATACAACTGAAGGCCATTGTTGACAATTAAATAAGGTGATACAAAATTGAGTCTAGGGTTAATAAAAATAAAAATAAAAAACTGATGTCTATTGTACCGCATCAAAATGAATTACAATGCACTCAGTGATACAGTATAATAGACATTCCGAGAATATGTATATATTTACATCTATCTACATAAGTGACGTTTTAGAATGGTGCAGATTCATTCAATCGTAATGCGGCGTTCGTTTAATCCACACCTCTGTATGTATAAAAACTACGGTAGCCCATTCGCCTCTTTATATACATTTTTTTTTCTACAGTCGAGTGTGCTGTACACGATGGCGTTAGGTGGGAGGCCTGACAATACAACTGCCAGCGTGTGCTAAGCCTGTGTCAACTCATATGTCATGTGACAGTGCCCAGGCCGGAATGTCACTGATTCATTCAAGTCTTGTCAAGTATCAATCAATGGGGGGGGGGGGGGGGGGGAATACAAAAAGAGGGGACACACAAGCTTCGTGATATAAGTGTTGATATGTAAGGTTCACTCAGGGACACAGCTACCTAATACTGACAGCTAATGGAGACATGGAAAATGAGAACAAGGATATGGTAGCGAATACATTTGTATAATAAATTATATCTATATATTTTATTTCCTACTTTATGAATTAAATCTATCTTCTATTTATTTTACCAAAATGAAAAAGAAAATGTCTGTCAATATTATAACTGAATGACTTAATTTAAGCTAAGAATCAATACCCGTAGAACAATGATAGTTAATTTAAATTGAAGCTAAGAATCGATACTGGTATTCCTTTGTATATTGTGGTACCAAGTAGATCAGAATCTTTATGTTCCAAGTCCTGAGTCAGAAGTTATGATGAACTGAAACCTTCCCCACCCACGCACAGGTCGACTATGAGTACAGTATCGCTATGTCAATGGGGATGATAATCGAACTCAGTCACCGGGGGCTAGTATTGAGGGCAATAACTAACCAACTGTAACAACTCGCATCAGTAAGAGTATGATAGGACGAAGTGGGCTTAGGACGTCACTGTCTACACCACTCGCTCGACCGACACGGTGGTGAATCTAGGTCAAGTCAGGGCTGAGCATTCTCAACAGACCTGGGCCGTGTGTACACCGAGGACTGTCAAACGATTATGGATGGCGGTTGTAAGGGTCATCTCTCATTCAGAACAGAGGTTGGGGGAAAACGCACACAGGAAAAGTGTGGGGGGGTGGGGTGGTAGTAGTAACCTTCCTAGGATATCCTGTTTCTAAGTTTACGTTTAGCGCCGGTCTCTCTGACATAATGATGGTATATCTAAATGCATGGTGCCTTGTTTTGTTTTTACATGTTTTGTATGTTCCTTCAGATTGGAAGATAATTACACCATATCCCAAAGTTCACTAAAAATCCAGAGTTGCTAAAGGGGGAGAGCTGCAGTATCACTGTAATCACAATGTTAGCGCATAAGATTTTTTGGTAATAACAAAAGAGAGACAAGGCCTCCAACGTCTATCAAGTTGGATTTATTTTTCAAACGTTAGCTTTAGATATTTAAAAGCAAAGCCAGACAGTCAGAACCCTGTTGGTGTTCCCTTTTAATCACATTCCTTCATGACTTTTCGACCTTGGCATGCCAACTTTGAGTTAATAAGATACCTAATATTGCATAGTCATTGAGATGGCTACACAATGGCCCTGTAAACTGAATCTAAGGTGGCAGCAAAGCCTATATTAGAACTACAAATATCATGGTGTGGGTAGATTTTCATTAACTTGAAAAAAAAAAAAAAGGTTTCTGAATATCCCCAGGTTATGTTTTCATTAAGGTGTTACTTAATCTTTAAAAAGGGAAGGCTATCAGAGGCTAGCTAGAGTTAAACTCTTGACTATATTCGGTCATTCAGTGTTCAGACTATTACAACTGGCAACCACAATGGTTTCCTCCACAAAATTTAGATACTTAACAAGCAATAGAAAAAAAAAAGATTACTTTTTATAATAAAAGCTTATCTAAGGGGAAAAAATGCTAACTACTGCCATTTACCTGAAAATTACAGGGTTAATCTCATTTCCAATATATAAAACAAAATTAATTAACTAGTACTAAATGATTAATTAATGCATTAATTTTTTGATTGAGTTGTGTATTGTTATTGACAAAGAATAATTATGCTAAATTTCAACTTGATACAAGAATGGGAAATGGGATATAAAAAAACATGTCAAAACGTAATAAGGGGACTAAATCCATATATATATTCACATCTCTCATAGACTAGCATGATGCTAGTCATTCCCTTATTTCGAAATTAAAGACCAACTGAAGAGGTTTTGGGGTCAATCACAGAAACCGTTTTAATACTTGTTTTCTGTAATATAATGCTTAAAATGACGTGTATGCAAAATATTTTCTATAACTTTTCAGCCGTTAATGAGATATTAGCATTTTAATGTGGGTTTTAGGGACACTAAAAAAGTCTTAGTCTCGTAGCCATTCGAGATGTCTTTCTCCCTCACTACACAGGTCCGTGACGTCATTGTATGGAAATTAGGTCACGCTACTAAGTTTAGAGGTAAGCGAATTAATGTTCGCCGGTTTAGCCTAGATCCAGTCAAGCGTACTAGTATCGAGTTTTAGTCCACCGTGGATCAGTCTGCTATATCTCTTGTTACAGTCCACGTGTGGTTTTTATGACTATGAGTGTGAGCTAATCACAATTAGCAAGACGGTTTAACTTAGATCCATTCATGCGTACCCAGTATTTGACCACAACACAGTGTTTCTGTCCACCATATCGTGCAGTACACCTGCAATTTTTTTAAATCCCCAATTCTTTCAATTACCGGTAATAGTAAAATAGATCTATATGCTAGAAATTTTGGTTGCTGAAACAGCTCCTTGACTAACGTAATTCACTTAATTTAATCAAATGCCCTTGTAATGATAATGTATAATTGTGTGTAGAGATGGGGTGGGGATAAACAAATCAAAGCTAGATAGTTACTTGCACACTAAGTAAGAATTCAGCTTCCTTAACTCATATGATTAAAAAATGTAAGAGTAATCCCCCATATTGGAAGCAGTTAGCTCAATGAAAAGCTGGTATCAATGAAGAGCTCAATTTGTTTTTTGTAATGCAGTTTTAAAGCAGAATAGCTAACTTATAGTTCACTTTTACTTTTTCTTATATTAACATATTTTCAAAGTAATATTAGAATATTATCAGAATACTTTAATTTAAATAAGATAACAAGAGCAGAATCAGCTGAGGTAATATATTTCATTAGTTAGGTTCAAGCTATTAAATATTTCAAGTTTTAATATTTAATTATTTATCTAGCTAAATAACTTTTGGGTGCTAAATAGCCTAGATATCTAAATCCATATCTAGTTACAATCTAGTAATAAGACTAAATTGTCTACGTTAAGTTGGTCTTAATAACAAAAAAACAAGATCTAGAATCCTCTTTCCGCCATGATATAGCCATTTCAAATCTCGTTATTTTTTTTACACTTTCAAATGAATTTTTCTAGTATAAATATGTATTTCTTTTAACTCAAATTTTTAGGAAATATATTTGATACCATCTACTATCATAATCAATAGTTATCTCAATTTCGATAAAAACCTCTTCAGTTGATAAGTAATAACATTTTAAAATTTAACATTTGTTCTAGACCCCAATTGGATGAATTACTGATGTGTCAGCTAGGACTTTGGCTTATATATATTTAACATCAGATAAGCATAATAATATAAAATGTATAAATTTTCCACAGTGCATTCAGAAAACTGAATAAAATTAATTATATTTGCTTTGGGGAATGAAAAGAAATGAACAATTAGATATAATAACAAAGTCAAAAACAAATTATAAGCTGAATCTAGATATCTATAAAGTGTCAAGAGGTCTTTAAAAACCAGATCTAAATTTTTATTTATTTATGTTTTAAGAAATCATCATAGTAATCATATTACAAAATTATAAATTTGATAAAATACATAATTAAAGAAAGGAACTTTAAGGAACAGGAAAGGCAAGAATTTAAATCACTATATAGTGTCTACATATACTATAGATATATATTCTGACTGGTAGGAGTTAAAAGTCCACACAGTACAGCAGTGGACACAGATCTATTCTAGATCTAGAATCTAGATCTAAGTATAACAAATACAGAATGATTAACAGAAACTGGAAAGAAAAATGTTCTTAATACAAATATTAGATTAGTGGTGTAGTCGTATAACATCTAGATAGATCTAAACCTACACATCAGTTAAGCCAAGCCATACAATGTGACAAGTCAGAGCTAAGGCTAAGGAAAATTCGTTCAGACATGCATGCGTAGTTCGAAGAAATAGGCTTTAGTTGGTACGACTAATAGTAATTAAGTTAAATTCTTAAATTAAGTCTTAATTTAAGACTAGATATAGATCTAGACTATATATCTAGTCTAGAGTAGAGTATAATCATTGTCTACACTGAAACTTGAAACTCTTACTCTTAGACTAGAGTTAGAATTGACTTAGGCTTAGAGTTAGAAGAGTTAAAATTTTAAAATAGAGTGAGATCTAGATTCTAGATCTAGATTAGATTGACTAGATGGATTATTAATGAAAACAAGACAGAGGCTAGATCTATATATATAGACATAGAATTAGATTATTAAACAAGTGATGAATGAAATAGATCTTTATCTTATCCCGATACTAAAACGTAGATTCTACTTACAGTTTGAGAGCTGTAAAAACCCGGTTAAAAGATTCTGATGCTTCCAGTGTCAATCGTTGTTTATGCAACTCTCCAATCATACGCTTCGAAGAAATGAATGAAACCACATTCGAAACCATCCAATGAATATAAAAGAAAATGTTCCTTTGGGTTTACACAAATCAAAGTTCATTAAAAGTAGATAATTAAAAATGTATTAAAAGACCCCAAAAAAGTCACAAAGGTCAAAAGTTCAAACTAACAGGAAAATAAACAAATGCAATCGCTTAGGTGATGCCCAGACTGTTTTTCCGGACATGCTCAGATTCCAACATGGCGCCTCCGACTGAAAACGAGGCAATAGTTTTCGATTCGTATGCCATACATTCATTCCCCCCCCTCCCCCCTTTTCTTTTTGTTGACTGCCAGTTGAGAAAAGAAAATTCATTCAGATTGCTGATACAAGCAGATTTCTCTCCCCCCCCCCCCCCCGGCTCTTGTATAGGTCTGCTCAAGTTATCGTCTGCATGCAACAGTACCGTTCTATGAATGTCACGGAAGATGACGAAATTCAAATTATGACACGGCAAAGACAGATCTAAATGCTACATTATATTTGACCGACATATTCAGTATAGACTATAGAACAACTCGACAGAAGTATTTGTTGAAGAAGTTTGGTTGAATAAATCGCTCCGCCTACCTAAAAGAATCAGTGTCTAGTAGGCAGTGGTTCTCTTAACCCTAACCCTTCTATATGGATCTGAGACTTAAAGCAACTTAGACTTCTTGTACCCTTTCACCAAAGATGCTTGCAAGACCGCACTACAAACAACGATGCAATTGCAAACGCCAGTAAGGCATTATAGAGGGACTTCTTATAGTCCGACAGTTACGCTGGGCAGGGCTTGCATCCCGTATGGGAAACGTATAGCTTACCAAAAGCTGTCCTTTTGGTGAGCTGAAAGGGGGTCGACGCAACAGAGGTGCCTCACGTTAAAGACCAGCTTAGGAGTCAACTTCCATTAACTGGCATAGAAGAGAGCACGCTGCTACAGGCGTCTTCGGAAAGAGGCAGCTACAAATCACGTACAAAGGCCGCGGGATACACATTTGAGACCAAAAGATAATCCACTGTCGAGCAGACGTAGACGCCGTAAAAAAAAATCTAAATCGACCACCGGCGAAAAACGGTTATGTCTGCGCTGGTGTGGCTAAATTTATAGGTCGCAGCTGGGGTTGCGTAGCCACTGGAAATACTACATTCCTTATTAGTCTTTTGACTCGAAGACAAGCATTATTAATAACAATGCGGATGTAACACCGCGTTTGGCCGCCCCCCTCAACCCCTTTCTTTTCGTCTGCTGAAACGTCGGTAGGCCTACTAGAGTTGTAAAATAAATAAATAAATAAAAACAACGAACAGATTTGATTAAATCAAACCAGAGAGCTTGTAAACTTTAATCGATGAAAGTTTGACCAAGATAGCTTTTTATTAAATCATAATTAAATATATCTTACAACTTCTGAAAAAAAAAAGAATAGATCTACTTTCTAGATAAATGATAGTCTTTGATTTAGACATCAATTAGTCGTTCATATATAGAATATGGGTGATAATTAGAATACAGATGTACTAATCTTTTAAAATAAAAAAATTAATCTCTAAGACTGAAGATCATGCAACATTTCAGAATTCGGAAATCCGACAACAATAGATGTACATGTTTTCAAGTTACATGAAGTTAATTTCCTTTTTCCAGTCTATATATATTTACGTCTATGGGCGGCATACAAAGGGAAATAACTCAACGTTGCTCACCCCTCACCAGCGTTAGAAGTTCTTCCTCATCTTCTTCGTTAGAAAGATTCTCGCATGACATCGAACTCTTTTACACTAAATCTATACAAGGTTACTTTGGAGTTCATTTGATTATGAATGAGTGCAAAGGTCAAGGTAATTATTAAAATGCCTACCTGACATGGATTTCATTAAACCTTTTTATACCCTTTTTTAAAATGATTGTATACAGCTTAAGAAGTAATTCTTTTAACACTAGTACTAAATTTCTACAGATGCTCTAGAAAACTAGATTTCTTTAGTTTGTTTGTTTTGGGACTTAAAAATAATTTAATAAATAATAAAATGGTATCTTAAATAGACCACTATGTAGGAGGTATATTATGGGCGATTTTTAAATCTATATAACAATTGAGTTTCTCAAATTATGCATTATTAGCAAAAGTATTAGATTGAACAAAATAGGCCTACATGGAAAAAAAAAAGGATCTGCGTTCAAATCTCATTAAACTGACCAACTATACACAAACTTTCAGCTACAACGTGCGAGGGTTATTTGACACCTAATTGTGAGACAAGTCTACAGCAGTGTTTCCCAGACTTTCAACATACGTGTAGGCCACCCATTCAATAATTTTCGCAATTCTGACTACCCCTCAATTCCATTCCCCCCCCCCCGCCCCGCCCCAAAGAAGAAACTACCATTTAAAAATACCAAACGACAATAAAATTGTTCATAAAAATAATATAAATAATTGTTATATTATAAATAACATTAATTTGCACCTATGAGAGGAGAAGCATAGTTATTGCGTACCTCCTTCAAACTCTTGTTATCCCTGTGGGTATGCGTACACCACTTTTGGAAACACTGATCTACAGCATTCAAGAATAGATTTTAAAATATCAATATAACATTGCGCTTTAAGTCTGCTTCAGTAAACTATTAACCCAACACGAAGGGTGTTATTATTTAATCTTCCCTTGACTTGCAAATTTTTACATGTTATTTCTCCCACACCTATTCTGGGATGAAGTTTAGACTTTATATAATTACTTTTTGTACCTAACAAAACATTGTGAGGGTTAACCTATCAGTTAATTAATTAGTGGTAATCAATAATAAGTAAATATATAGATAGATCGCAATGTCTGAAAGGGGAGCTTTACTTTTTTTTTTATACTAATCAATTATATTGTTTGGTATCGAATAAGAGAAAGTCATGCTACTTATTGAGATATTTGGCTGTATATATGGAGTTATTCCTCTAGACACGTTTTGTACACGTTTTTCTCCCACTTCCTATATTTGGATCAAATTTAAATTTCGCTTAATTATTCATAGTAGAAGACAATACACCAATCAATCAAAAAATCAATTACTTAATCAATAACTCGTAATTAATTAAATTGTGTCTTTATAGAAAACAGCAGGGCCGGACTTAGGCCACTTTCATAGGCCAGTGCTAATTCTAGGTGTAAATTATAAAATTAAAGCATTATAACTTATATATAATAATATGCTTTCCGAGGCTTCGTGATTTTCCAGGAGCTCATGTAAATCTCCTGTAATTGCAAGATATACGAAAAAAAAAAATCAACTGGAAATCTCCTGAAATTATTAAAATCTCCTGAAAATTCATTAAAATTTCCTGAAAAAATAGACAAACTAGTCATTTTGGGGTGCCAATCCTACGCGCAATTAAAAAAAAAAGGTATTGTCAGCTTTCATTTAATAAAATTTATTGCAAAGACAAATGTATTTCCTATTACAAAATCATGATTTCCCTTTTAATCCTTATCCTTATATTCAGACTGGACCCCGCGCAATCCGTTTCGTATTTGGACCCGCAATTATTAGGGCCGGTCCTGGAAAAAGGGAACTTATTCCTGTAGTATTGATATATGTCAGTGATGGTTCCACGGAAAAAAAATCGTTCACAGACATTTTGTTCACGACAATTCATTCACGCGATAATTCCTTCACCCGACAATTCATTCACCCGACAATTCATTCACCCGACTATTTGTTCACCCGGCATATCGTAATATCAATCACCGACAACTAATTCACAGATTTTTTGTTCACCGACAACTGGCCCACAAAAAATATTTCACACGGCAAATCATTCGCTGGCAATTCGTTCACCAACAATTGGCCCACAACAAATATTTCACACGGCAAATCATTCGCTGGCAATTCGTTCACCGACAACTCGTTCACCTGATAGTCTGATAGTAATATATTGTAAATATTATATTCTCGTCGCGAGTTTAATTTTACACTAAAAGTACATACAGGAAGAAAATTGATACATTATTACTTTTGTTGCTATTATTCACCCCCCCCCCCTGCCCATTTGATTGCAGTTGATTGGCCTTAATTTTTCTAAAGCATGAGGATTGTAGGCCTATGTGATAAAAGTTAGACTCAACAACAAAATAATAATAATAATAAGGCTTGTCTTAGAGTCCGAAGATAAGTGAGGAATGCAGCATTTCCGTGGCTGCGCAGCCCCAGCTGTGACCTACATATTCTGCCACATCGAGAGCAAGCATAACCATTATCCGCAGGTGGTCGATTTAGACAAAAATAACACTTTTCGATCTTAAAATAAGTTAGCTTAACAATTTAAATGGAATCTTATTTACCTCAAGGCAACATTTTTACTTTCGCTATGGAGGCCTACTTTTACACTCATTTCAGTATAGAAAAAAAAAACATATAAAAATCGAAAGGGGAGATGCTTACGTAGAAATGATGTTGTTTTTTTTTAAACTAAGGGATATAATCAAATAAATACCATATAACTCATGTCCTTCAGAGTTGCAGTCCTTTAGTTAGCTTGTTTTTGTCAGCAGGTTAGGTGTAGTAATCTTATCTTCTTATCTTATATAATACAGACGTTACTTCAAAAAAAGAAGATGATTACGTCCTACGCGTCATGCATTTAGTCATGCATATTAACCAATGACTTAAATTCTGCCAAGTCACTGGTTTTTCTGGCTAGCTCAGGCAACCCATTCCATGCTCTAATAGCACTAGGGAAGAAGGAGTATTTGTACAATTTTGTCCTAGCATATGGGACGAGGAATGTGCCTTTATTTTTGTGTCTTTCAGAGTATTTTATTAAATTTTGTTTTTGTATTTGAAGATTATGGTTCAGTGTTTTATGTATAATTGCTACTTTACTTTTGAGTCTTCTGTCCTGAAGGCTTTCTAAATTTAGTGATTTTACTAATGGTGTTACCCTAGTCAAATGTGAATATTCGTTTGTTATGAATCTCACTGCTCTATTTTGTGTCTGTTCCAGTTTCTTAATGTTTTCTTAAGTTGAGGGGTCCCAAACCGATGATGCATATTCTGTTATTGGCCTAACATTTTAGTTTTATGTTCTTATTTGATTTGTAGAATTAAAAAAAAACACTAAATCCTAATGCGTTGTTTGATTATTTAAAATTGTTTCATCAATGTGGGGATTCCATGAGTTTTTTATTTATTATAACACCTAGGTACTTTGCGTTTCTAGTCTGTTACCCTTAAACACAACAATGAGAACACGGTAAAAAAACAACCCATCATTAACTAAAACTATATTTTAAATTGAGACTCCTTCAAAGGGTAAAGACAGAGTGGGATTGCATTCTACTAAGAAGTCTACAAGATAGCTGTAGAGTCAAGATGTAAAGCGCTAGAGTGTCGAGTCAAGTGGTAAGGCGCTCGAGTGTAGATTCTAGTGGTAAAGTGGGAGCGTGCGGAGTGGAGTGGTAAAGCGCTAGAGTGTTGAGAAGAGTGATAAAGCAATCGAGTGTAAATTCTTGTGGTAAAGTGGGAGCGTGCAGAGTGGAGTGGTAAAGCGCTAGAGTGTTGAGAAGAGTGATAAAGCACTCGAGTGTAAATTCTAGTGGTAAAGTGGTAGCGTGCAGAGTGGAGTGGTAAAGCGCTAGAGTGTTGAGAAGAGTGATAAAGCGCTCGAGTGTAGGTTCGAGTGGCCAAGTGCTAGAGTGCAGAGTCGAGTGGTAAAGCGCTAGAGCAGGGGTGCGAAAATTACGGCCCGTGTTATTATGTGGCCCGCGGACACCTAAAGAAATCAGGTGTGCCAACACATTACACAAATATAAAAATGCAAATATATTAAACGTAAATAATTGTAAATATCTTTAATTTATTAAAACGTTTGATTCTTATCACTTTTAATGAAGAGGCTAAAGAAACATTCTCTCTAAACGTCATGCCGACCTTAGGCATAGTCAAACTATGCAGCTGCCTAGGGCCTACGATTTTTTGGGACCTAGTAGAAGACTTACTATTATATCAAATTTAGAAAAGAAATAGCGAAAGTAATCCTCACTGTTCTTGTTGAAGTACACTAGGTTTTAAATAAATTGCATACTTTTAGTTTTTTTCGCAGTTAATTTTTATTTTTCTATTTTATTTGGTGCTACCAAATTCACTTTGCCTAAGGCCTCCAGTTATGTAAGGCCGGCCCTGACTGGCTATTCCGAAAAGTAATTGACATAAACATTGATAATAAACAT
The DNA here is from genome assembly GCA_036873155.1 of Biomphalaria sudanica. Classification (NCBI taxonomy): domain Eukaryota; kingdom Metazoa; phylum Mollusca; class Gastropoda; family Planorbidae; genus Biomphalaria; species Biomphalaria sudanica. The sequence goes on from JAZGLO010006697.1 coordinate 1,180,306, forward strand.
TCTGATGTTCGGTAATACAGTAGTATCCACTGGCCTTAGCATTAGAATAATATAGAATCTCGATGAAGAAATTGTTAGGTTTCTTGAAGGACATTGACTGTGACTTTGTTACTAATATTTCTAATGAAGAGTTAAAGACAGACACGTTTATCATTGCAAACATTGCAACATGTTGTTTGCACATGAAATGTATGTGCATCTTAAATCTTTCCAAACAAAGCTATTCCAATTCTTGAGGCCAGCAAGTGAAATAAGTTTTTCTCATTTTCATTGGTGAAAGGTGAAACTATTTCTAGTGAAATGGTTGAAAAGTACAAGACTTATTTGGATTCCTTGATTGTGGAATTTAAAAGCAAATTTTAAGACGTCAAGAACTTGGAACCAGTTTTCAATACCCTCAGCTTACCATCTGGTGCAGAAGCTGATTCAACAAATTATGATTTGAAAAAGAAGTTCTAGCCAGTTCTTTCGCGGGAGTTAAAAAAAAACTTTGCTGTTAAACTTTCACATGTAGTGCAATATATATATATATATATATATATATATATATATATATATATATATATATATATATATATATATGCGGCCCCCCCGTCCCCACATGCTTTTTATGCGGCCCTCGGTAGCAAAAGGTTGCCCACCAGTGCGCTAGAGTGTTGAGCAGAGTGATAAAGCGTTAGAGTACAGAGACAAGTGTTAAACCGCTAGAGTATAGAATGGTAAAGCGCTAGTGTATATAGTCAAGCGGTAAAGCGCTACGCTTCTCCACGAAGGGGTCACTCCTTCAAGTCCCGATGAAGACTGGGATTTTGATTTCCTTAACTTTTAGCAGCTCCCTTAGTCCATCTGAAAGGCGATTCCAAGGCCATTGGACGTTACTATGGTTACATGACGCCCTAGTTACTAATGGAAACATGTTTGTTACGTCATTGCGCCTGCGCACTGCAAAGTCTGTAAGTATAGAACATTGAAAGTGGCAATAGCAAATACAGCATTGAACAAAATTGACTGTTAACAAGTTGTTGAAATACTTAAAAGGACAACGGAGAAATTAGTTACCATTTTCCATTGAAGAACTTTTTTTTTCCTATTGCAATTCAAACATGCCTGATTCACCAAATGGAAAACCAATGACTTGTTTAGTTTAAATTTCTAGTCAGGAAAACCAATGACTTGTTTAGTTTAAATTTCTAGTCAGGAAAACCAATGACTTGTTTAGTATACATTTCTAATCAGGAAAACCAATGACTTGTTTAGTTAAAATTTCTAGTCAGGAAAACCAATGACTTGTTTAGTTTAAATTTCTAGTCAGGAAAACCAATGACTTGTTTAGTTAAAAGTTCTAGTCAGGAAAACCAATGACTTGTTTAGTTAAAATTTCTAGTCAGGAAAACCAATGACTTGTTTAGTTAAAATTTCTAGTCAGGAAAACCAATGACTTGTTTAGTTAAAATTTCTAGTCAGGAAAACCAATGACATGTTTAGTTTAAATTTCTAATAATCCACAACAACTGCATTGACCCAAGAACATTTCAACAATGTCATCTATTTTTATTTGGAGCGTCTGTAGTTTATAAGATGTAAATGGATTGTTTAGCATTGACCTTTCGACCCTTGACCTAAGCTTCACACGTACATTAGCACTTATATATTTCAATGTAAGCTTTATTTGTAGAAATAAGGATTGTCCCAGTAGTGATCTGTTCACAATGAATCAAAACACAGGCTTAGCTTTGAAACAATCATATGATAAACTATAGGAGCCTACAGAAATCCCCAACGGTCCAATTAATTTTAATAATAATAACAATAATAACTTGTCTTTAATATTTTATCATACAGATTACAGACGATACTTTAAAAAAAAGATAATTAAGTCTTACGCATTTCATGTGTCTGCTAAGTCGTTGGTTTAGTAGGCCCTGGGGGCTTGACCTTTTTAGGGTCCCCTGCATTTTGACATTCGACTTCATGACATGAGATAGTGGCGTAATATTTAGTGTAAAAACACATTTCGTACGCCCATTTGGGGGCCCCCACTTTTCAAATTTGGACCTCCCCTCTCCCCACCCTAGCTACGCCACTGTTCATACTAGAGTTTGGTTCAAACAGTACGTGTGAAGTTAAAAGGTTGGATTAGAATTCAGGAATTTAATTGCCAAGGAAACAAAATAGTTCTTGTGTCTGGTTTTGTGAACGGTCTTTT